>CAEGAF010052356.1:0-35620 GCA_903067075.1 Micropoecilia bifurca
AGAAATACCAGGGCCTCAGGGAGGAACTGGAAAAGACCTGGAAGGTGAAGACCACAGTGGTGCCTGTGGTCATCGGGACCCTCGGGGCAGAAATCCCCAAACTGGAGAAGTGGCTAAAACAGATCCCAGGAACAACATCAGACCTCTCAGTCCAGAATGTGCAGTACTAGGCACAGCCAAGATACTGCGCAGAACCCTCAAGCTCCCAGGCCTCTGGTAGAGGACCTGAGCTCAAGAGGATGAAAGAGACCACCCACGGAGGGTGAGAAGGGAATGTTATATATATACAGTACATATACATATTTGCTTTAAAATGCAGTAAAGTAACATTCTGCATTTCATCAGTATAAGATTTTGATTCTGTTCCAGCTTCAGGACCTGCTCTTCATGACAGTGACAGATATTTTATCCAGCAGGTAATTCTGCTGACCAGCCTTATGTTTGTACAGATGCTTCTGACTCAACACATGCTGCAGTGTTCAGAAACCCCCCATTCACCTTGTTACTGCTGGCAGGGTTTTTATGTAGTAGAGTTTGCCAAAGTGCTAGGCTAACATTAGCATCTTTTCTTTAGTTTATTATTATTATTATTATTTATTTATTTTAATTTTTACTTGTTTACAAATTGGCTTGTAACTTTCTTTTTTTTTTTACAGTAGATTTGAACTTTATAATCTGTCAACAAAACCTGCTTTAAAATGTATTCAACTACTCTATAAAATTGGACTTGTGTTGTAGCTTCTCTTGGCACAGCTCTCACCTGCCTTACCAGTAATGTTTTAATTCATAGGACAGGTCATATGACATGCAGGAGTTTGCATCAGCAAAAACAATCTCTCTTTTAATGTGAACACTAGAATAAAAGATGAAAAACATTTATATTTTTAGGGAAAAGTCAAATTTGTTAGATAATCAAAATAGTACGCACAGCTAAAGATGCAGAAGTTAAACAAACAGACATGGGAGAACCAGGCCAATTTTCTTTCACAATTTTTGGTCTACAAGCACATGAATCAACAGGGTGATTCACTTTCTTGGGTTTAATAAAAATCAAAAACGGCATAAATCCCATAAGTCTTGACCATTTCACAGAAACAAAAATGGAAGTTTCCATTTTTGTTTCTAAATGGAGAGTTCTGTGTCCATCTGAGATACTCTTCATTATCTGATTGTAAAATAATCAGAATACGTCAAATTGATGCTAAAAGCAATTTCATAAAAACAAACACTTTGTTTTTTCGCATTTTGTATAGTAAGAAAATTGTAATTGGTAGGTTATATTTTCGCCCTAATTAAAAATAGGCAGCATCAACCATCTGTGCCAAGAGGCTAAATTCATTCCAGTTGCAGTCTGGCACAAACGGGTCCCCATACCTTACTTTGTTTTACATAGTTCAGAGTACCTGATACTTTTCTCTTTAAACTCCTTCCTGATGACCAGCATAGCAAGACCTGATTACAAACTCAGCAGTAGATGATCTAAGTAAAATTCCTCTTTAACCTGACAGTGAATCAATAATTGATTATGGTTTTAGAGACTGTGAAGGCCAAACCAAAATTAAAAATGTTAACTGGATAGTTTTTGAATTCATTAAAATAAGTAACATTTCATAAACCACAACCACAAGGCAGCATGGGTGAGAAGACGATCAGAACTCATTTTGCCCAATTATTTCAATGTTTTCCTCTACTAAGGTCTGCAAGGTTAGCCCTTGGTTTTTCGCAGCTGTCATTGGTGGCAGCTGCGTTCATGGCGGGTTAATTAAAGTCAGGGGGATTAAAACCTCCCCTGCCATGATCCCTCCACTTCTCCCCCACCCACCATCTCAAACACTTCTCAGTATGCAACGAAGCATGTCTGCATGTGTTGTCTGAAAAGTTGGAGAACTATCATTCTGATAAGGCCTGTCTTGGGGGTGAGCCCTTCAATAGATCATTCTACCTGCCCCAAATGGGGAATTGATTTCCTCCGTTTCTTCCCGCCCTTCCTCACAGTGGCTAATTAGAAATCACTCAAAGCCCACCTTTAAGGGAAATGCACATGCATTAAAGTTGCATTGTCACGCTTTAGGGGGATTTTGTTGTTGTTTTTCTTGGTGGGAACCTGGGTGTATTCCAGATCTACCAAAAAAAAGTTCCTGTCATCAAATACCTTCTTCCTTCGGTTTAAAGTCTGCTTCTCTTTAGCTGTTATGTAAATCTGGCCGAGCCATACCTCCACCCGCTCCTCAACGTTCACCTGGTGTTATAAATCAGGAGTGCGAGTCCCCCGAGCGCAGTCGTCATCAGTGCTGGTTCCACTGTTTTATTCATTTACTCCCTCGTCTCATCACAATGCTGCCCCACATTAAATTTGGTATATGGAGTGGGGGGGGGAGGGGGTTAGAATGCATTATCTAGGTGGGCAGTTGGGAGTTAGAGGGGGTTACAGCAAAGGAAGAGAGGAGAATGTGACAAGGATGTGAAAAATTGGGGAGAGAGAGACTTTAGGATGGTAAGAGCGATGGGTGAGGGGATGGTATAGAAAGTTATGAGGGTGAGTGAGGACTACTAAGCGAATGATGGAAAGTCTGGATTGAAGAGGATGGCCAGCTAAGGTCGATCAGTGGGTGTAAAAGCTAGTAAAACATGGGCATGGCATTTAGAAAAAACATGGTTGAGGAATAAACAAATTCCCACCTCTAAAAGGACACAATGGGAAACTAGTGGAGCAGGAGGTAGCCTTCTTTTATACCCTTATGTTTCTGTCTGCCAACATTTTTTTTAATTATTGAACAGTTTTAATGCTAATCCAACCCCTGGGTGTTGTGCAGCGTCGTCTGGCCCGAACATTTGGAAGGCTTTGACCTGAGATGTCTGCATATTTGAAGAGCGTTCTTTTCATCATTGCTCAGTCGAGCCGCGCTATTCACAGGTGGGCCATTGTTTACCCATGCGAGTCTGACAGTTGTAGCTGCACACAGGTGTAGACACATGGGATTTTGTCGGGACAAATTATGTGGGTGTTGCTGCAATTAATTGTTCTGCACAGATAGTCCTGAATGGGGGAGGCTAGAGTGCAAACACCTGTAAATATATGTTCTGTGGTGCTAAATATGTGAGAATACAGGGCAGTTTTGGGATGAAACCTCACAGAACATGGCCATTCTTTGTACGTATACAGTACTTTACCCCTTCTAGTAAAGATACATGACTGAGTTCCTGAACAAGCCCTGAACTGGGATTATGCCACAGCGATTACACCCAAAAACAGAAATATATTCACAACTTGGGGGACATTTATAGCATTCACACATGTGGAAGAAAGGTTAATTTTCTGTCTTAATCTTTTCTTTGTGAATTAAGCAGGATCATGGTTTGACCTTTATTTTGCTGAAAGACCCTTTGAGGATCCATTTTCACTTTTGTGGTTGTGAACAAGGTTTGTGTTTTAAAATCCTCTTGATTTTGAAGACATAGCCCACATAACGAGCTCGGCAGATGTGCAGTTTCACCAGATGGTGCCAATTGTTGCTGGCAACTCTGATGGAGCTGAATGGTGGAGTTGCAGGGAAGGGGTCTGCACCAGTGTTTTGTACAACATGTACTCACCGATACAGTCAAAGGTTTCTCAAACATGCATGAAAGAATCAAAGCTCCACCAATACTCTAGGCATGTTGTTGTTATAACATTGTAACATGATGAAAAGCTCAAAACAGTAGATTTTACATAATACTGCTCCTTTAAAAAAAAGAACATTTGTTAATCTGCTGTATTTTTCATATTGTTCAAGGAGGAGTTTAAGTATTGCACCTTTTTTGTCTTAATGTGAACTATCCTCTGTTAAAGTTGAGTGCAGTAGATCAGCTGTGGATTAAATTCACCAAAGTTAGGAGAGGAAGCCTGTTTGTTCCTCTGACTGAGGGGCCGCCAATCCGGCTTCCTTCACCAGGAAGAAGCCTATTTTAAGGATTTGTGGCAGAACTGGAGTCCTTTCTGTGAATCCTGTCGAACCAGGGAGAAGAAGCCTTTCAGTGGCTCCCTCTGTGCGTAGGAAACTGTCAGTAGAAGAGCAGGAAAACAGTGGGAGGAGAGAGCAATGGTATACTCGATCCAGCCCTCTGGCCATAAATTTAAAGTCTCTCGGCCTGCTGTCAGTCAGATCACCCCGAAAGTATTTGTTTTGTACTCGTAGTCTCTTGCTTGTCTTTTTTTGCGGCCAAAACCTTGTAACAAACTCCCATTTTATGACATGAAAACATCACATAGTTTGTATTCAGTCAATCTTGAAGCTGTGAAAACTACATAGAACATTATCAGCTGTGCTACACTTGTCTTAAGAAGCTACTCTCGTAAACTAAGACTGGCTTGTGTTCTCCGTTCCTGTCTCAAAGGAGGAAAGAGTTGTAGCAGGAAGTATTTGACTTAATTTGCTTCACTTGGCTTGCCTTGCTTGACATCACTCGCTCTGAGACTGCTACACATTGTGCCGTGTACGCTGGAGCATAATGTCAGCTCTCGCGACTAAACATATCGTAAGATGAAATATTGACAGGGACATCAAGTAAAATTTGTCTGCCTTTTTGTCCCTTCAAAATAGTCAAACCGCAATACGCAGAGAACGTGACAACATTTTCCCTTCCTCATCGTCTCCGGTTATAAAAACAAAACCGAGTGACAAGCGGGGCTGTCAACAGTGCATATGGTTAACTTGTCAGTATTGCACGCACAAAAAAGCTGCCTTATGAAGCTCCCATTCTCTCTTCATCGCATCCCTGAGTGTTTTGTGTGTCTGCTTGTGGTGCTGTGTGTATGTGTATGTTTGTGCACAAGAAAGAAAGAAAGGCAGCCCTCCACAAGGCTTGCTTAACTAAGATTAATTGCACCTAATCCACTGTTCCAGGTGGAACATGGACCCTGGTGGGGTACGCTGGCGCAAACACACAAATAGACACGCACAACCCATTACAGCCGCTCCCTGGAAAATTAGCTCCGCGACTCTGCCGACACGCCGGACCAGACCGCGACTCGATAGCACCATTTACTTCCCGACAAGTTGCCCACATTTATCACCGCTCTCCTGCTCTAGACAGATGAAGGAATGCGTGGACAAAAACGTCGTGGCAGGAGGACAAGCTATCTGCCCAGCTCACATCAGCACCAGCTGGCTCTGACAAAACGCAGAGCGAAGGCGTCTGTCCTCCTTTTTCTCCAGAGAGGGGAAAAGACTGCGTGTGAGACATTGGGATCCATGCTGTGGTTTCTTCAGCGACACACTGTAGAATTTCGCAATTAGTAGTCTATGATGAAGTCATTAAAAGATACAGTAATAAGTACTATATGTTTTGATATGTGAATTGACTCTATTGGTCTTTATCCGCTCTTTTTGTACCCATTACAGCTTTATGTTCTGTCTTCTTCTTGTCTTATTCTCAAGTTGGCTTGAGCTTTAGGCTTAATTACTCTGGTGGCCTTTTGGGTACCCTGTCAAATGTACTATACTCAATGACCAAAAATAAGGCTAGCTTCTAGGCCTGTCACAATAACAAATTTTGCTGGACGATTGTCTAAAAATTATTGCAATGAACGATAATATTGTTTCAAGACCTTTTGACACTGATTTAATGGAAATCGCTAATAATGCATGCGATTTACTGCCATGGATAGATACACTTTATTTTCAATAGAACACATAACGCTGGAACTGATGAACTAAATCAGTTCCAGTGTTAATGGATTCTCAGTCTTCATTAACAAAAAAACAAACTTGAATAAAAACTAAACAACATAAAGTCAAAGTGGAAATAAATACTGCATTCAACCAGTAGAGTGCAGATTATGAAGTCTGTATACTATATTGCCCTTCAGTAATCACTAGATTTAAATAAGGATGGGCCCATCTGACTGCCTAATGGAATAGTTAATACTACATGATTTTTTTGCCCATATGACAATCTTGGATCGTTGGCCGATCTAAGATTGTCACTGGTGATTTCGTAACCGATCATCCTGCAGTGTAAGGTGTGTTACGCGTTTTCCCGACTGGGAGCTTTAACACTGAATGTGACAGGTAGCCAGTCAGAAAGGCAGATTCACCTCTGTACTTTCTGAGGGGAAATTATGGAGGGGAATCCCAAACAGCTGACACAACGCAACCCGAAGTCCATCGGACATTGGAGATGATATGTGGAAACAACATGAATGTTCATTTAACATTTTGTGCAAAGAATGTAGAAATGACAAGGGGAGGAGTTGGAGCCAAATTGCTTCCTCAGGTGATAAACCCTGGAGGTTTTCAGCTGTTCTTTGTTAATGTGACATAAATAGGTTATAATTTCATTCAGTCAGGACTTTGCGCTGACTAGCCACATGCATAACGGGTAGATTCTAGTAAAGTATTGATTAACGCCTGGTTTTAAAATGAGTTAACTGGACTTGTGGCCATTGTTTTGTGTCCATGTGGCTGGACACCACACGACTCGACGAACCCGATCGAACTGTTATACCCTGGATTTCTGTCGGCTGAGGTGTGGTCAGGTTTTGAAAATGGGCCGACAATCGGCTGACAACTCGTTTAGTGTGCACTGGACATTACACAAAGGAAATGAGGAAGGGATTTCCTCAGTGGAGAGCACCGGAGTTGAGCCTTTTTACATCCAGTGTCATGAACAGAAAGAAAAAGGGTAGGAAGAGACGACAAAGCCGACAATTAAAATGAGGTCGATAGGTTTAATTTATTGTACGATTAATTGATTTATCATTTATCGCGACAGGCCTACTAGCTACTTGGACGGAAGTTTGGATTTGGGTAAAATGTACGCCAAGCACAATGGGTTTAAACCATTTGATCTGTATGGAAGTGGTACACCTTTTGGTGTCATACAGTCAGGCACAACAGCCAGTGAAGGTCACCAGATATGTAGGATATGGGTCCCACTTCATTTCATGTACTCACCGATACTGAAAACAACAAAATGTTAGCTTTATTCCCTCAGTTATACCATCCACAAGGCACTAAGATAATCTTTTTGGCTCTCCAGTCAGCCCTTCAGAGAGTTTGATGGTGGGCACATTGTGGGCTGGCATGGGGGCAGGTGGTGATTTGTCCTGGCATGTGGGGGTTACAGCTGTCATAACAGGCAGAGGGGTCTAACACACACTGCCATCCATCATTCTGATGGAGTATGATGGTCTGCATGTGTGAAGGACATCCAAACTTGGTTGTTAACAATTAACACAGCTGGCCTTTTTTCTTCTTTTTCTCCGTTTTTGTGGATTTAGTCAGTTATTACTTATGTTAATTATGTTTGGTGACTGTTTTGTTTCTTACTATTACAAACATATATGTGGACTGGACTATGGTTAGTGTTTCTCTTTTGGTTTTTACCTCTCACAGCTGTAAAAGCTGTCGATGTACCTAGAAGTCACTGTTAGACTTTCTATCTTCTAAACCGAAGCTGCTCTGTCAACCCCTCATCACCCACTATTCAGGGTTTTCTGTATCTCGAAGGAGACCTTTTCCTCAGACAGGTAAGAACGTACTATAAAGGCAGTGCTTCTGTTCCGAGGTGCTCTAAAGAAGTCTGATCACTTTCCTGGTGTTTATGACCATTTGACACAAAGGATGGATCTAAAACCCCAGAATACATGAGCACAGAGCCACTTTAGAGAAAAATTCTCTTGGAGGAGAAAAAGGCCTTTTGTACATGCATTTATGTGGGTGTAAGGAAGCTATTCTGGTCATCTGAAAGTAAAGATATTTTTTCTCGATAGAGACATGGAAAGAACAGATTCACATCAATAGAATGCTTTACATCTAGTTTATATAGGTAGCAATTGAGCTTGAAGTGTTTCTTCAGCTCACAGCCTAAGTAGCATATTGTTTTGTGCCACTGGGACAGAGGGAACACGACCAAGCAAATGTGGCTTAAGATGGAAATTGGCAACCCGTGGAATTATTGTGTCTATCGTGGCTGAAATAATACCTCAAGATGTTGGCGTGTTTGTCTTTTAATGGAGAATGTGTGTTCTCTCCTCATTCCTATTTACAGAGGCCACTTCCTCTTCGCTTTGGAAGCCAGTCGGCATTCAGGTCACAAACGCAGGCTTTTCTTTGTGAATGAATTATGTTGACCCTGAAGCGCACAGATTATCAATGAGCACTCTGAGGTGTAGGACTCTACAGATTAACGGGTGTTTGTAACGGATTCAGAAGCATTTAAACTAAAAAAGCCACAAGTTTAAATAAGGAAGAGGAAACCGTACTGAAACCAGGTAGTTTCAAACATTTTATATGTTTGTTCTCTGTTGTAAGCAGTAGCAGTCAGCATAGTGTTTTAATTTATCCTAACATGAACGAAGAAAAGTCACAAATATATTTATAGAATTCTTGGTACTTCCCAGAGAGGCCTTTTAAAGGAGAGGAAAAAAACAAAACAAAACAAGCGGAAGTAAACACATAGATGGAAAAAAACCACTCTGTTTTTGCCTTACAAAACAGATGGGAGTCTGATGACTTTAGGAAATAGAGTGCAGCATCAAAGTGTGGCTTCAGCTGTGCTGAATGAATGGGTCAAGAGTTTAGACTCATTAAATTAGAGGTGATGTGCCGAGTCCTGAGAGTAAGATAGAAGGAGAAAAATAAGAGCTGCCGTGGGACTACACCGTTCTTCACTTAGCAGAACACTGGTAGAATGAGATGTCTTTAAATTGTAATGCGCCTAAACATTTGTTTTGTTATTTTATTTTATTTTTTTTGGTTTTTGGCTTTAAACTATTAATAAAGATCTACCATGTGCATGATCTGCTCTAAGCCTCTGAGCTTCTCAAGCACACAATTCCAGCCCGGAAAACAGAATCGGTCTTTTCAGTTTCCTGAAACAGCTTGTTCTTTTGCTGTCGGAGGGTTTGTTAACATGCAAGGCAGTGCTGCGATATTAACTCGACTGAGACTTTAAGATGCTGCCACGTATAGAGATTTCTATTCATTTGGACCAAAGGGTGTTTATATGTGGCATAGTCACGATATAATCCAGCATAAGGAGTCATTACAGATAGAAATACTTTAAATTTTCTTACTTTATTCATAACCCTGCCTGATTTAAATTTATTTTGTTGTATATTAATACCTTTCTCAATGGTTAGTGGAGAAATCGTGATTGGCATTGGTGACCAAACATTATGGGAGATTTGACGATGTCTGCAAATTGAGAGTACCGGGTGACTGACATTTTTATTTTAAGAATAAACCTTGAAATATTATAACATTTTATGTGCAACATGCAATAATTTAATAAAACCAAGATAGTGGTCGGACTTTTCTGGAAAACTAATTCATTTTACGTCCAAATAAAAAGAAATAAATCATTCTGTTGACCTCAAAAATGTCTTCAGTGCAGTAGCAGGACTTAGAAATGAATCATACTTCCATTTCTAAGATATTTTCAATCTCCACAAGTTTCCAAACGGAGGTTTCGCAAATAGCCAAGTGTCTTTTCTTGAGTGAGCAAGTGAAGAATATGTCCAGGTTCATGCAGAGATGGTACACATGCCTGGAGTCACACAATTGCCCATGTTTGTGAAGATGAATGTGACAATGTTCTTCCTGTTTTGGGGATTTACTGGTCGACAATACAAAAATTCAGTCTATTTTGATCGGCAAACGCACCATGCACACTCTGGGTGTGTAGTTTCTGAGGCAACAGCACACAAAGTTAGCTGAGTCCAGTAGCAGTAAGGTGTACCTAATAATGTGTCCAATGAATGTGCGTACCAACTCCCTTTCACATCATACTTTTACAGCACGATCTGTCATTTAATCTTGTGCAGGAGAGTCAACATAGAAACAAGCTGTATGGCGTAAATATGAAAACTTCACTACATTTTTTTTTATGGACCAGTATAACACAACCGATCATCTTTAGTCATCAAATCTTTTTTTACAGGCTGAGCATCAGTTCAGCACTGGTTGTCTGAAATCTCCATATTTAAATTAGACAACAGTGGCTGAGATCTTAAAGCACATTGCCAGTGTTGCGACCGCTGTGATGACAGAAGGGGAAAGATGGAGGGGGGGGGGGGGACGAGGCAAATAAGGGATCAAAATAAACAAAATTCTAATTATTTTTAATTCAAGTCTGGTTGGCCCATCTGTCCCCCTTCTCAGCTGTTGATTTTCGGTTTTCCCGCCCCACTCACTACATTCAGAAAATAAAGGCAGGAAACAGAGGGTGAAGAAAACACAGCTCTAAAAGTTTCATACTGTTCTACTGCTCATCTGCTCCACTCGACCTCGGTGGATATCAACTCCGGCCTGCACTCGCGTGCGTGTATTAAACTGCTCAATGCTTTCCAGGCGAGGCCCCCGTCAGCCCCGTCAAGGTGGCGATTAGAATGTGTTGAGACGCACAGTTATGTGTATCCTCACAATTCAGACCCGCGCGCACACCAGAGCACTTCTCACCGCCTGCACACGGTCGCTGTGGCCTGCAGCAGCTTGCGAGGTCCATCTCAGTTCACCTCCTGTGTCATTGAGTATTACAGCACAAACTGTGTGGTGCGCTCACGCCAGCGGTGCCGCGGTTGATTATAACTGTTAACATTACTACCCAGGGTGAGAGGTTTTGCTTCTGGCTAATAATGGCTGCCACCGCAGACACGCACACGCTGACGGACAGCGCTCGCATGCAGTAGAAGCCATTTTCAGGCCGCACGCATCAAACCTGCCCGCATTCCAGCGTGTTGTCATGGTTTTACACATTCCCCTTTGAGCACTTGCTCTCTTAGTCTCTGTCGCATGTAAGCACACCATTCCTGCTCATTTTGCCGTCTCCCACACACAAACATACAGATGGCACTAGGGGAATGGGCAGACTCATTCCCAGTCTGGCCTCGGGACCCAGATTGATTGATTGGAGAGGCAGCAGAAATGAATGAGGAAAAGCAAACGGCGGCGCATTCTCGCACCTCCTCCTCGCCTTGACGTTATTGTTATATTGACTGTTCTCGACCTAATGCTGCCGTCGTTGACAGAACATTGCCACCTGCCCTCATAATGCATGAGTGAAAGTGTCATTTTGAGTGTTTTGAAAAATACTATGAGGGTTGTCTAATCCTGCCCTGCATTGTGAGACCCAATACTTTGTTGCCACAGAAGATGCCCTGTCGTAATGTTTTCAAATTCAGTTACTGCATATACAATGGCTGCTTGGTCATAGTCACTATGACTTAAACAGAGCTGCTGTCCCTTCAAGGCATTTGTTGATGTCAGATTATCTTGAGTAACAATACAACAGTATCTTGGCTACCTAAAGAAGCACATTATAAATGGTAATGATTTTCAAGAGCATTATTTGTTTTTTGTGGCTGTAATTGCTGTGACATACAATTACCAAAGCGTTTAATAGTTCTACTCGTCCCTGTTAACTCTTTCAACATAGAGCTGAAAAATATCACGATATAACTTATAAATAATATCACGATATAACCATACCATCCACACTTATTAGTAAGTAGTCTATAGAAATTGTCAATACATAAAAAAATACAATAAAACTACGTGGTGTTGTGTTAACGCACAATTACAGCTGGACGCTATTGGAAAATAATTTGATTGTAAGAAGAATATTGGTAAAATATCAGTTGTATCAGTAAATATCAGTCTATATTTTCATCAGCCCTCTTTCCCCAGTTTTGGGCATTTGGGGATTTTCTGTACCTTGGTACCAGCACCCTTCCCATGTCTGCGCACTTCCATCTCTTCACTTTGTGCAGAATTTTTGTTTACTTTGATTCTCCAAAACAATGATTCAAATACATTTGTAGATTAAACAATTTTTGTAACTTTAAATACGAACAATGTCTTTAAAAGTTAACATTAACATCTATTGTATGGCTACTGCTACCTCTAAAGGAGTTTTTAACATTTCTGTATTCTTTTCAGGATTTTTTTTATACATCGTGCTAAAGATATTCTTTCTTTGGACATTTTTCATGTCACTTCACAGACTGAGATTTCTACTGGCTTTTCAACTTCAATATATCATGATGTACACATGTGTGTATGTCTGAGTACGTTTTTCTACTTTTTTCTTCACCTAAAATTCATGGTTTATGAACAAACAAGGTAGTGATCCTGTGGCATTTACTAGGCTCTCTGCTTTGTATTAGATCTTAGGTGGATGAGCTGGCTGACTGCCAATAGCCCGTTGTCTCCTCGGCTAACTAAATCTAAGTTCAGCTATCAGGCTGAAAGTCATTTGATTGTCTGCATGTCTTTTTGTTTATTTATTCTTCCCCCTGACCTGAGTACAGTGTGTAGTGGTTTGTTTGAAAGCTTGTCTGTCTGCTTGAGTGTCTTGTGAAAGTTGTAGGGAGAATTCAACACGGTATAGAATTAGGATTCTCTGAGCAGAATTCATGAATATTTTAAACAACTTGCCTGCACCGAGTATCATCAACTTATTGACATGTCGCGGGCAAATAATTGCCTCAGGTACTGGGTCTGGTTCCAATCTGCTGGGGTCTTTGTCTGCCGAGTCGGCCTGTTCTCCCTCCGCTTTGCAGCACACGCTGGTTTAATTGGTTCTAGCACACTTGTAGAAACTGAATGTGACCATCATACCAGGAGGAAGCACAATTTACAACATCATCACATAATACACTGGGCCATCGTGCACTTTTGAACCCTCAAATATTTAGCAACGAGCTAGTTTGAGTATATGTGACCACCGATAGCCCTCCAGATGTATTTGAATGCCGCCAAACTAGAACGCCTGCAGCTTGAGCATAGAGCAACAATCGGTTCTTCAAACCATTCTTGCATGTTGGCTGTTATATGGCAGAACGGATTGTTTTGGTGAAAGTAAGCTCTCCTTCCATGAAATTCAAGCCTCTTTTATACTTACTAAACACTCAACATAAAACTGCAAATAGGAGCCTCTAACTAAATAGCTTGTCCAGAACTAGAGGACAACCACAACTCAAGACTTGATGACTCAACTTGATGATTTACACAATGCTCTTTATTTTGCCTACTATAAATCCCAGCGAAACATTTTCAATATTCCAACATGAATGGCAAGATTGAACATAGTGTGAGAGCAACTTTCCAATAAGACGTAGGCAGCGTAAAATTAAAAATGGTGTGGAGTGGGACTCAGCAGATGCTGCAGAGTTTTGCTCATAAATTCTGGATTGCATTAGCTGTAATAAAGGTCAAAACACATAGGTGGTTTTAAATTGGTTTTATCCTCTGAGCATCACTACTGCATGAGAAACTACCTATGGCTAAAGTCCAGAGAGCATTTCCATTTCTGCACACTTAACCTCACCCTTTCTAATGTGCATTGATGGGAAGAAATCATATGCATGACACCCGGTATATTTTTATTGTCTTTTTTGTTTTCTTTTTAATTACCCCAATCAGCAGAGTCAGCTAATCCTTACTGAAATCGACCATTATGAGACCCAGACCGTCTCATTTGGTGGTTCAGAGGCAAAACATCCTCTTTGTTACACTGACAGGAAGAAGACATCTGTGTTCCTCTTAAGTGTTTTGGAAAAAAGGCTACAGTTTCTATAAAAATATTTGTACTTGGTCAGGAACAGTATTTAGGTTGGGTGTATGTGCCAAAGTAGCCGTCTTAAAAATGGAAGTGCCCCAGATTTCACTGCAAAGTCTTGCCCTGAGGCACCCCGGTGCTCCTGTCAGCCTATTCTGTTTGATCCTATTGCTATGCCCTCCCCAGGTGGGGAGCAAACACAAACCCAGCTTTACACTAGGTGTAATAGGCTGTGTATTTTATCAGCCTCGTTCACCTTCTTCCATTGATATGCCATTCATTTAGGATGCCCATCTGTTCTTTTTTTTCTCTCTCTTTTTTACCCTCTTTCAGCTAACCACACCGGACTGGCCAGCATGGGACTGCCATTGGAACCCATTACACAACACTAGATATTAAAAAAAAAAAAAAAAATCTCAGATCCCCCTTTATCATTTATGACACATCAAATTACAGAGCAAGAAAACGTAATATGTCCTTCCTACTGTCTGGTTCAGCGCCAGCTTGTATCTTATTAGTTGGTGTTTTTCAGCTCACCTCCAGTAGAGAGGATACCTCGGCTGGTGTGTAATGAGATATAAATCAAGCTTTCTGGATCTCACGACTGTAACCCAAGGCTATAGGCAGCCATTTCAATTTCCCTCTGATGTGATCAGTGGTACTCAGTTGAGTTTCCAGCCTGTAAAACTAGCTGCATGCGTTATCATTGGCTGTACGGAGATGTACTCCATTTCAATAAAGCGAGTGCAACGTGTTTACGTCCTAGATTGGTCTTTGCAGCGTGGATGGGTGTTGTTGGTTTGTTCTCGGATTCAAAGTAAAGTAAATAGTTAACTGTTCAGTATTCTTTAGTGGTGCCTTTTTTCTGTGCTGTAGAAATCTCACCACTTCAAAATGTTGTTTATAACCTTCGCCAGATCAATGTCTCTTCACAGCACATTCTGTGATTTCACGTCAGAGCTCGAGAAAAAAAACAAAAAAAAAAAACAACCGTATTATATCTCAAGGATACACAGAAGTATTTCGACCCAGCTTTTCAGTTGAACACTTTTAAAAGAAAGCACTTTTTTTGGTCCAAGATGACTTGATGAAACGGTGAGGGACTTTGAGGCCTTTCTGAATAGACTAGAGATCATATGGTTAAAGAAAAGACTATTTGCATGGACTATTACTACAAGTTATGATTAAGCAAAGGTTGATAGATGGAATAGTTGCTTTATATTTTTACACTGCTTTAGTAGGAATGTCATTTAAACGCCCATTACTGCTCTTTAAATAAGTATCCTCTAGAAATGTGGTAATTAGCTGTAAATAACACTTCTCCTTAATTACTAGTTTTCTTTAAATTGACTTGCGATGACTCCCAAAGATTTAAATCGTAGTTATATAGTCCTCTCTAAAATAATTTGAGTGTTACTTTGAGAGTACTTGAACAACTCTCCTGTGTGTTCCAGCTTGCCTTGCAGATTGGGAAATGAAAAGACCAGAACCGTTTACTAGGTTGTTGTTTGTGTATTAGAAAAGGTTGTAAAATGGGCAAACACAAAATGAAGCACTGCAGTAATACTGCAAAAGTGAAGTCATCATTTTATACTTTTTAAAAAAAATAAAACATAAGGCAGTCCTCTGCTCGTTATCGTTAAGGTTATAAACAACTATGCTGACTGGAATAAACAGTCTGTGGTTTTCTCCCTGCTGTTGTCAGTCTCTCAGCCTTCGGTTTATGTCTGGGAGTTTTGTGCCCAATTTCCCTGCTAATGATGGGGTGTTGGGCCAGGTGTACGCTTCAGTGGCGACTGAGAGGTAAGAACTCCTACTGAGAGAAGCAGAAGTGCCGAGACAAATGGGGTGGTTAGAGCGCAGGATGCCGCCCCCCTCCGCTGAGCTCTGGTTTAGTCTGCTGAGAAGTCTGGTCATATTTCGGGCCCCTCTCCAGCAGACCCACTCTCAGTCTGTCACTTCAACATTTTCACGCAGCGTTTTGTTAGCTTTGTCCTTCTCTTTCCCAATTTCATTTTTTTTAACCATCGCCTATTTCTTTGGGGGAATGTTATTTATCGACTCTTTCCTTCTCGTCCTCAAATGCAGAATAACACGGATAAAATTCACTCGATTTTCGCTTGATTACTTCTGATTGTAGATGGAATGAATGCCAAAAATTGTGATTTTCTTCTTTTTTTTACTTGTTTAACAATGCATAAAAATTAGAAGAAACCTTTTTAGTTTTTAAATGATTGAATAAATAGCATGGTCTTTTGAGGAGATTTGTTTTTTTAGGTTAGTGAAAATCAGGCAAAGGTTAGGGACATATGTTTTAATGCATAAATATGTATAATCCTGGAATCCTATCGCTGTCAAAGATCCTGCAGCACTTTCTTTCCCCATGTTTAACTTTCTTGCAGAAGTATTACGTTTGGCTTTAGCTAAAGTGCTGGTAGCAAGTTACAGAAAACAAACCAGAGTTTTCTAAAGCTTGCTTACATGTGGTTAAAGTTAATGATTCAGCATTACCCAGTAAGCAGCTTGCAGGAAAACTCAATATTTTCTTGCATGTATCCTAAAACATCTATATAAAACTTCCCTTGCTTTAAAATTCAAAAGCAGCTACTTCTACTACTTGATGCTTTTTAGCAGTAAATATAACCCACTGTACTGTCGCTGCCTTCTTCCTTTCTGTGTGATGAAGGTAAAATCTCAAGAGTTTTTAACGACACTTACATCAAATGCACCTTCATTGGAAATTCAATATTCAACTCTTCCTGCCTTTGAGACCAATACTTGATCAAAACAATGTGCTAAAGCACACACAGAGCATTCAGAAATCATGATGCAATTGCATGTTTTCATAATGTCCTAAGTATCATTTCAAAGTACCTAAAAGTCTGGTAATAATATGGACTTTGTTGATCCACTCTACAACAAGAAATGCATTAACGACCATAAACCTTTTCCCCCCAGACACAAACACCTCTTGTGGTTTGAATTACACTCCCTCTCCTGCCCCTCATACACCGTGTCCTCCTCCGTCCCTGCCCCTGCCTTGTATTGGCCTGTCCATTCACCACACGTATTTTTGTCTCCTGGACCATGTCAATCTCTAAATAAAAGGTGAGATTAAAAGGATAGATTGTTGCATCCAGCCCTCCCCCGCAGGACAGCGCATGAAAAGGGGGGTCTGTGCGCCCGGCCGTCCCCGTCCAGTCCTGGAGACGTTGTTTTTCAGAGTGGTGGTGTTGTGCTGGAAGAGGAGGCTCTGTTGTGCTCCGGCAAGAGTCATTAAACAGTAAAGCAATGTTTGGCCTATGGCGGCTGTTTGTTTAGACGTGTTGTAGCAGAGAAGAAATGAAGATATTGTTTGCATTTTATCAGGGTATTTTCTTTTAAAAACATGTCCAAGTCTTTGAATCCGCACTTTGTCACATGATCAAGTGAAGCTCTACCTGTTTAGCATAAAATAACCAATGGGTTCAGATTCAGGTCAGTAAAGAAGTTCATTCTTCCCCTTTTCTTTTGTACATCTCTCCTTTCATTGATCTCATTTTCTCCTCTTTAACACCTTCCTCCACTCTTCCAGCTGTCCTACCACTCTCCATCTTTGTTCTTTTTACCCTGAGTGTCTCACCTTCCCTCTCCTCCACCCTTACACTTTGTTCTTTTTAACAGCCTCAGCAGGATAGGGTTATACTCTACAGACGGGGGTTTAGAGGCCACAGCTGCCCAATCAAGTTCTGATTTATCAACCTCCTCCAGCCAGCCCACAACAGATACTGTTTTGCTCGCTCGCTTTGGCCGTTATTTAAAGCCAATGAGAATGGGTGTTTGTGTTTTAAGCTAGGAGGTGTCCGCCATAATGAAAAAACTCTGTGTAATGCACCTAGCCTCCTGCCCAGGAGCTGAAGCATGCCAGTGTATCTGTCTAGGATCTGACCTGAAGCACAAGATTATTGCAGTTTTAGAAATCCCCCACAATCACTTGTTGAGAGAAGATGCAGCCTTTCGTTTGCTTAGTTTTAACATGTTTGTCCTTCACATCTGAGCTGCTAATTTATTTCACCATATTTCTCTTTCTCGCTTTTTATCCCTCTGTTTATACTCCATGTCCAATTCCAGATGGCCACTATCTAATTAAAGATCCAAACAAAATGAGTTCGGATTCCAGTGAAAGTTTCCTCTGTTCCTGCTAGTTTCCCCCTCATCACTCATGGTTTCCACCTCTCTCCTTTCTTGCTTCCTCTAGTCCAGTACCAGATGGAGATGATGCGTTCCCTGCGTCACGTCAACATTGACCATCTGCATGTGGGTTGGTACCAGTCCACCTACTACGGCTCCTTTGTCAGCCGAGCTCTGCTAGACTCCCAGTTCAGCTACCAACACGCCATTGAGGAGTCTGTTGTTCTGATCTATGGTGAGTAGTCCCGCACTGAAGGTTAAAGTGTTCAAATCAATGCAATTGACATTTGTCACAACAGATGGTCTGTTTTGAAGAGGTCAAAAACATAATCCAAACACGAAATCGAAGCAATGATGGAACCAATCATTGTAGGCTTGTAATTTAAAAAAGATCAGTGTAACTGAGACAAACGATGTTGGGAAAAATGGGACTTGCTTGCACGGCGAAGCCGGGTTCAAGCATCGGTCAACGGAGGTAATGCCTACACATGCTAGTCAGGTTCAATCTATTGCTCTCAGCGGGAGGAAGTGTTATATTGACCAAGCATAGAGCAAGAACACAGAGGTGAGATGTATTGCGGTGGTGTACACTTGTCAGGCACCGATTCATAGACGGCCACTAATGAACAAGTTCATGCAGGTGGAAAGCAGTTCCTTAAGACTAGGTCAGCAGCAGCATTTTAGGTCTGTACCTTGACTCCAAGACGTATCGTTGAGTCTTCAAGGAACGACTTCTGGAGGAAAAAAGAAGAAAACTGACATAGAGGTTAAAATTACAAGGCTTGTTTTGATTTGGTACACTGTATTTTCCTTGGCTTCCACAAGAGAGTTGATGAAAGTCATTTAGTGTTCATTGTCAGGCATGATTAAAGAACCTCAGGACAAATTTAGTTTCTTTTGATCGCTATTATCTAAGAACACAACCGGAGAATGTTACTAATATATATTGTTTTCTGGTTTTAAATGTTAGAAAAGCAATTTTCAGTTTTGGATAATAGATATTTCAGAAAAATATCTGTCATTTTGATGGTTACAGATAAATAGCCTTTCAAGATATTAATATAATAGGAGTAGAAAGAAACACTTCATTCTGCCAGGCTTTCATTTTTTTTATTCTAAAAAAAAACAAACAAAAAAAAAGATAAAGCATTGCATGCATTTGTATTCACTACCTGTTAGTCCAACCTTTATCAAACCACCTTGTGCTGCAATAATAGCTGAACGTCTTTGGAGATTTTACTCGACCAGCTTTTTACATTTAGAGACGGAAATTGTTGCCCATTGTTGCTTTATGTTTCGGGCCATTTCCCACTGGCATTTGATGTTTGTCTTTTGTAGGATACAAAACAGATTTTCTTCCAAGTTTGCATTGTTTTTACCCCCATCTAGCTTTCAATCAAGTCTGGCCAGTAACTTTCTCCCTTGTGAAGTAAAGCACACTCCCACCACCATCATGTTTTATGATATGTCTTTATTTTCAAGAGCATCGTGTGTGTTGGGCAAATGATGCTGTTAATTCACTAACGTTTCCTGTCAAACCTTTGTAGATCAGCCACATTTACAGAAACAAATCTCGACTGTTTACTACTAATGCCTGACCAGTGCAAAATTTTAAGATTGTCGGCCTATTTTAAAAATCTGACACCATACCATGATAATAAGAAATGTTAGGTTTGGTCGTATAACCTGTGATGTCGAGCCACATGAGAGGAGTAACACTCCACACACGAACCGACTTCACTCACCAATATTCAGATGTTAGACGAAAAATTTCGGCAAACCTCTCAACATCAAATGTGAGTTCAAAGTAAACAAACATGGCCCACTGGGAAGAAGCAATGGTGAATGCCACTGATGGTTAATAAAAAATAAATACATAATAAAAATAAAAAGATATGAAAAGTCAACCTTCCGAGTCTATCAGATCCCTCTTAACATACCCGGGATATCTCTTCAGATCAGCTTTAGGGACATCTCGATAACCAGGGCATCTTTAAGATCGTCGGAAGGGGGAAATGGGGACAAAAATCAACATAAAAATCGTTTCATTTGAACTAGGCATAAGGCGACTCCTGATTTGTAGTTCGTATATTAGTATACAATACACGCTTTTTGGATTTTTAATTAAGAAAATCTATTAGTGTCACTTCCACTTTACAACCAAGCTCCATTTTGTCTTGATCTATAAAGAAATCTCCATAAAATATATTGCCCTTGTGGTTGAGGACTCTTTCCAAATCTTTTTGGAGATATTTTCACACTGCCTAGATAATAGAGTGGTAGAGTGAGTGGGGGTGCTGCATATTCTCCTGTTCCCCTCATAATCTTGTATCTGCTCAAGGCAACGATTGTAATCGTGTTTTTTGCAAAAGTATAATCTCAGAACGACCTTATGTCAGTCTAAATATGCACACTCGCCGAATTCTGATGAGCAGCGAGTAATAGCTGTGCACAACTCGCATACAGGAAGGAATTAAGACTCCAGAATCACGGAGGCTGAGGGCATTAGGTCAAAGGTCAACTGGTCAGAGGCTAATAAAACAGCTCATCAATTGGAAATAAAAAGAAGCTTGACAGACACACCAAATCTTTCTTTGCAAAGACGCCCGTGACACAGAACAGGACTCGGAAATTAATTGCTGGGGTTTTGGGAGTAGATGAGTGACACAGTAATTACACTAACGAAATACGTTTTTTTTCCCCTTCCCCTCCCCCTTACTTAATCCGACGTACTCGATCTGGCAGGCAAGCGTAGTCTTCTCCAACCCCTTCAGTTGCACTAGTGAGGAAATGTTGTGGGTAAGGTACTGTTAACCTTTAAGTAAGGTCAGCCACAGAGAGGGAAGAAGGAAGACATAAACAGGATTAGCTGGGTGGCTCCTTGCCAATAACATGACACTAATAGACATAATGTGCTTCCATGAACTTCTTTGTGAAAATCTTTAAGAGCTGCTTGTACCTGCCACATGACAATGCGACTACAGAGGATGTTCATTTTCCCAGACACGGCCGTATTTAAACCAACAGTACAGAAAATGAAAGCCTTTCACCAATAAACCTTGTTGGTCTTAAATCCCCTCTACGTCTAAATGAATGGTAATTTATGACCATGAGTGGCTGAGTTCAGAGGCAGTGTTTTACATAAATCCCGTGGATATCTGCGGCTAATTGGATAAAAGCGTTCATCGGTTAGCCGTTTGGTACACAACTCTGACGCAGATTATACACTTCATGAGTTGGAGACATGTTGTCACATTTGGACACCAGGCTTTAATTTTTGATCATGTAGCAAACTTCTGTCTTTGTTGAGTTTTATTCCCCTCAGATTTATGAGCAGCAAAAGAAAAGTTGTCACCGTGACACAAAGATTAGAAATCTTCGATGAAGACAGATTTTTACTTTTACAGTTTGTCTTTTACTTTTCAGATGAAAGACAAAAACAGAACCGGCATCTTTATTTAAAAAAAAAAAAAAAAAAAAAAGACAGCTTTGAGTTTCACCAGCAAACTCTGTCAGGTTTTACCTTTTAAGATTATTTTCAGACACAAGATGGATTAGAAGAATTTTTCAGCTGCAAGTCTGCGACCGGTCCTGCCAGCCGGTGGCTTTGGCAGCGGGGCACCAGAGCCTTTTCTCATTCTGAAAGAGGCCTCCTGCTAATGTCAATCAATAATGCAGCACTTAACGGATCAAGCACCCCAAAGGAATTTACATTATCTCTGCTTAAAGTCAAAGGGGAAACAAACATCGATTGCTTTTTTTTTTTTTTTTCGCCCTGTTCTCTTTGTCATTAGCTCACCAGTCATTTTATACCGATGAAAGAATCAATCAGCCAGCCAACCGACCCGGTGTCCGGTGCCTGTACAGGACGACAGGTTGTTAAAACCAGTTGGGTAAATACGTTGAACGAGTCGGTTTAGTTTATCGATGAGGTTGACATGGACACACGCAGGGGTAATTAGAGGTTTATGTTTTGAAGGTACTTTAGCTGAGAAACTGATTGGCTTTTAAGGAAATGATCACTTTCTCTAAATATCAAGCAGAATTGGAGATTGTGCTTCACTGACAGTAGATGTATCCACAGCTGCTTGACTTTGACCGGTTCTGACCGGTATCGTCTCTATTTGCAGACCCTATGTGCTTCTTCCTTGTTTTCGGAACCACGTCAGGGCGGTACAAGATATTGCATTTTATTCTTTGTTTGGGAACAAAATTCAATTAAAAATAAAATGCCACAGTATAGATGGATCTGTACAGAGTAGAAACTAATCAACTGATCTGAATCGTTTCCATTGTGATTGCATCTGCAAATAATTTCCATAAGACAAAATTAATCTGCACCTTGTGAGTTTCTCCTAAACTGTTAAATGAACTTTGCTTCAAAATCCTCTCAGCAGGACGTTACCCTGTTAATAGTGCATCTTTTTTTAGATAACATTTTTCCTTCCATTCAACTTTCCATTAAGTCAACTGACGATGGCACAGCCCTAATAAAAATCTTTTCTTTGCAATTTAATATTAGAGTAATTTTCTGTGAAACATTTTTGGTTTTCAGTCGCTGCAAACCATAAACAATAAAATGTTATCAATATAAGTGGTTAAATATTACACTGTTTATTCAATCATATGCTTCATCATTTGATCAGAATACCTGACATAAATAACATTTTCAATTATAAACTTAGATTCTACATTAAATCAGGATTGATCTTAAAATTAGATTGAAAAGACGTAAAATGCTTTTAAGATGGTCTTATTTGATTATTTGGAGGAGCAGTGAACAACAACTCTCCACATAATTTGTTTTATTTGGAAGCAACTGGCGTTTTCCTTCAGACCTTAGTCTGCGCTCTTTGGTTGTCTTGATCCATGTCTCTTTTTTGACATTTGCAGATCAAACGTAAGTGCGTTCTGTTTTTCTTGCATACTGACCAATGGGAGTAATGCATAAAATTATCTGTGCGTCATACGGAAGAAGCAGGTCTTTGTTCGCAGAAATAGATCAAGGCTTTGTGTCTGAATTCAAGAGGCTCTTTAGAGTTCAATCAGGATCACTCAGTATTTTAATTCAGCCAGCACACTTCCTGTGGATTTAAAGGAGCAATCCTCGTGTTGGCCTTCTCTGCTCTCACCAGGGAACAACTGAGACCTGCTGTCAACCGTCAGTCTTTATTTTGACTGGCAAATCTGTAGGCAAATAGCTCGTCACGGCTGACTTTTTGGGAACGTGAATAAATAACACAAAAATTTCAGGTGAATTGTAGCCTACTCTTTCTCAGTTGGTTGAATCTCAGTTATTGCATCTGCTGCATAAAGAGAGAAAAAAAAACTGATAGCGTGCATCTAGTTTTTATGAATAGCCTGGATAATTATTGTAGGAATTTTTTTTTTATTCTGTGTTACGTTTAAAATCATTTGTGGGATTTTGTACCTGTGAAATGTTTCAAACCGTCTTAGATTTCTTTCTATTACATTTTCCAAGCAGAAAGACTTGATTGTAACAGTTTAATATTTTCTCCATCAATAGGTTTTCAAGCTTTCTGAAGGTCCTCTGACTTTTTTTTTTCTTTTTCTGTTTTCGTTTTCTTGAATCTTGGTGACTTTCTTTTCTTCATTTCCAGTCTTCTTCAGAGGTTTTGAAGAGCATATGGATGCCATATTGCTTTTAAATAAAATTTGCTGAAACGGGACGTGTGGAGGGTGGTAAAAACAATCTTCATACCTTAAAGACTGCATATATCAGAAAGTCATTTTGTGAGTCATGTGCCGTATAAGCAGGGGAAGATCTAGACACAACAGCTCAGAGGTGCCTCATCCATCTTTTGCTAATAGCTCTTTGGCATTCATATTCACAGATGAGTAAATTAGATTAACACACTAGATTAACTGGATTGGCTTCACAGAAGTTGCATTTTGTCACACTACAACCACAAACTCTTTTTGATGGTATTTTTTGAGCTTGACTAACATAACATGCGCCACCTTTACTGGGCAATTTTAAAACCTGAATCTGTTTTCATTTGAATTATTTTATTGCTTTTTTACCCTAACCCTAAAAAGTTAGTATAGGCACTCGGTAAAGCCATTAGAATCTGCATTGTGCTTGGTTGTGATTCAGAGGCGAGCCGTTGCAGTCTGACAAATATCAACAAATATCCAGGTCCTCAAGCATGATCCTTCCACTGCCATAAGTTAATGTGGAGTTGGTCATATTTAGATGACAAGTGAAGGCAATTCATTGTGTTGGATTTTATTTAGAGGGAATTGAGGAAAAAGAGGCTGAATGTTAATGCATGCCACATTTTTTTGATTTTTTTTTTGTTTGTTTAAAAAACTAAACCCAGCCATCATATTCCTTCTAACTGTGAAGAATTGTGCACATCTTTGTGTTTTCTCATTTCCTTAAAAACCTAATAACATCCACTGAAGCTGGTGATTTGTAAAGAGGCAAAATATGAAAATGTTCAAGAAGTATGACATCTTTAGCAAGCCACTGTATTCTTCCACAAACATGCTACGACACAAAGTCTGAGTGCAGCTTAAAGTCTGGTTTCTCTGAAGAACACTTTAGAGATGAGTGACGGCTCGAGACTTCTCTTTCGTACTTTGTCACGGTTACGTTAGCAGCATTTCGAAACAAGTCTTCAATGAACCACTTTTACTGTCAGCAGGAACAGAATACTTTCTGTGTTGGAGCTATTATAATGTCTGGCTGATGGTGTTAGGGACAGAGGGCAGATACAAACCTTTGTGTTTCATTAATGGAAACAAATCCTGATTATTATTGTCATGTCATTACGTTCCATTTGAAGATCCAGTAGTTGAACTTGTTTAATGGCAAGGAAGTTAGAAAGCATGCCTGTGAAACTTCATCATTAAGCTTTTAGTTAAAGGGCATCTACAGAACATGACTGCATCCTAGAAAATTCACTATATAGCAAATCATTAGCTGACATATTCCAACAATCTAAATGAGCTGTATGTTCACACTTTGTTTTAACATCTAATTGTGACTGGTCTATAGGCAGGAAATTAAATGCATACCAGTTTGAGATTCTCACCTTATCAAAGTTAAAATAAAATACATACATGGTAGCACAGTATCATTACACTTTCCCCAAAAACTTTACAACAGAAATATGTTTTACCTGATTTTATCTGAAGGTAATCTGTTAAAAAAAAACAATGTGGTCAATGGATGCTGAGGCACTTAGTTCAAAGGTCACCAACTTTCTGCAAAATCAATAAATACAGACTTTTGAACTTCATGTGGCCTTCAGATTAGCTCCCGAGCAATGGATATAGAAGTTCTTAGATTTGGCTTCCATGACTGAGCAGCTGTATCTAAGCCTTACGCCACCAAGAGCATCGCAAAATAGGGATGTTTGATATCAAGAAAATATATAGTTAAGCTGGACAGTTAGTCATTTCTATTCTCCAGATATATTTTCAATAAACACAGAGTGAACATGTGACACTTGACATAGACTCTATGCTGCATTTCATTGAAGCGGTCCTTTGCTCTTGTGATATTGCTAACACTGATAGCTTTTTGATGCAAAACATTTGATACTGGGGATAAAGCATGTCACCAAGTGGACTCTAGACCAATACAGACATGTTCTCTGGAAAGATTAAACCTTTCTCTCTATGTGGAAACCCAAACTGGGTATGACAGCTGCTAAGCGAACTGAACTTTCCTGACAGATTAGTGTCAACTGTGAAGTTTGTTGTAGAGGGGATTATGATGTGGAGCTGTCTTTCAGGACTTGGTACTGGTCCCTCAGTTCCAGTGAGAGGAACTCTGTAATATTGTAAATTAAGACTTTTTGGAAAATGTGAAACTCTTGATTATGTGAGATGGCATCCCTGGATGGAAATGATGGAGAACAAAGCACAGTCATCAACCCTTTAACTGTCACCCTCAAAACGCAAACGAGTTAGTCAATGGGTCCATGAGGCCACCAGGTGTCCTCAAGTCTAAAGAGCTGGGATGCACAGTTAGGAAAACAACAAATACATGATGATATTGTCTTTAATCGGCAGGACAAGCTTTTAAACGATCAGCAATTGGCCAGAAAATTGCATTCGGTGCAGCAATAAGCTTGGTTGGCTGTCTGGCATGTCTGATAAAGTTCAACCAGTAGACATCAGAGACATTTTGCTAGACTGATGTGCAAATTTCATCGTGTATGTCTGTTGAAAGCTGGCTTAAAACTTGAACGTAAAACAATTAAATTAAAAGTTGGATCATTTACTTTATTAATTATACATGATTCTTGTTTAAGAACTTTTCCCCTGCTTTCTGATCGTAGATCCTTTAAAAACAGCCCAGGGCTCCCTATCCCTGAAAGCCTACAGACTCACCCCGAAGCTCATGGAGATCTGCAAGGAGAAGGACTTCACCACCGAAGGGTAAGTGACATTACAGAGCAACGCACTTGTCTATCCTTTGTCTCCATTTGTGCATCCACTCATGGACAAACATTGCTTACCGAGATGTAGAATTAAAACCGTAGCTTTTTCGCCCCTTCTTGATTCTGTTTATTCAGCGGATGCAAATGCAGCACCGCGCGTCCACAGGGGAGTCATTTACTGGCAGTTGGAGATGGATGCTGATGAAGATGATGATGATTTATCAGCTCGCCCTTGCCCATCGAACAAATGTTCCATGTTTACGCTTTTTCTGACCTCAAGGCTTATCGTAATTGCTTTTAAATTGCGGCTAAAAATGAATGTAATGAGGGGACTGTTTTCCTTGCGTTTCGGAGCAGTCCAAGTGCAGCCGGCCTCACATAGTACACAAACACGCACATGAGGACACGGCGCACATGTTCAGATAAGTACAACCGTTATCTGTCCAATAGTAAAACCCCGGAGGCGTTGGGTGACGAACTGTTCAGAACCTCCCGATTTGCATTCTGACTCCTACAAGTGTATTTACAGACAGATGGACTTTTTAACAGCTCTGTTTTATTGCTCTTTGCTATTTCTGTTATTTTTATTTCTCTATATTTTTGTCTTTGTTGCCCCCCAGTCTTTTCCCGAGCCAGCGTTTTGCCACGAGTTGAGAGCCTATTCCTTTCTGCAGCTTTTCATTAGTTCCTATGATTTGCTGTAGCTACAATCAGTGCTTTTAACAAGCATATAATTGGAATATGATGGTTAAGAATGATATCGATGAAAATTTACAGGATTTTCTCAGGTTTTTTTTACTGTCAAAATGAACAAGTAAATGCAACAAAATCTGTGATTGTTGAGGTTGGGCTTTTGTGTCATTTATTAAATTCTTGTGATAAATTTGTTAAAAGATTTAAATTTATTGCATATGATTAAAAGCAGTGTGTGTGACTTAGTGGTTCAATTCACAATTATTTGTGATTGGTGTCCTAATGAAGTGTATTATAAATGGGAATGATTTTCTAGAGCAGTGTTTGTGTTTGTGGAGCTGTGGATGTTGTGCCATTGAGTCACAGCCATACAGTTACCTAAAAATTATCTAAATATTGTAGTGAAACTTCAAGTCCAATTTGTCCACTAGTGCTTTTCAACTTTTTTGTCCTACAAACGTGTTAAACTTCAAATGTTGTCTCCCCAATGCCAGGTTCAGTCAGCATAACCCTCAGCCCCTCCATCTTTCTCATCTATATTTGACGTTATATATGCTCGCAAATCTTGTTCATGTTTTTAAAATGGAAAAACATCAGAGAGATAAGAGTTGAGTGGCCTGATCCCTTTGAACCTCCCTCCAGCTCCACTGGACTGTGCAGGCAGTGGTCAATAGTGTCCACTTCAGCACACAATCTCCAGCATCAAATTAGTCCGCCCGTGTAGGGAACCTTTGACTTTATCCAGTGGGGCCCAACGTACAAGAGAGCTTGACATTAAGTGTGCCAGCTTCCAGTATGGTTGAGTAATTTGTCCTGCCTATGGTACAGAGCACCGTCCTTCGGTTTCCTTTTGGGCAGCATTTTGTGTCACGCTGCAGACATTTGGAAAGGTCACAGAATGCAGCAAATACTTTAAAGTACTCCAGATTGATAATTGTGTCAAATTACTAAGCAGTATTTATGTAACTATGGATTTTTCCTACAGACTCTTATAATTTATTCCGAGACGAGTTGTCCTCTGTTCTAAGCTTCAGGCAGAAACCTACTTTTGTGCGTCAGCGTCTCTTCTTATGTTTGCCTGAGGTGATGCTCTACTTAGAATATAAAAGACTTTTAATCAATATAATATCTTAAAAGAATTCCATTATTCTTTTCTTCCTCATTTATGGCACAGATATGCTGGTCTGTGGTACAGTAAACAAGGCTGAATAATGCAGTTATGTGTATTGATCCTAGAGCAAGGATCTACCAAGCCAATCTTTGACATTTGTCAAAAATTGGCTTGGTAGATCCTTGTCCAGTGCGCATTTGCAGCATGCGCACTGGGCAAGAGTACCGTGGTGGACTATAGCAGACTGGAAAACTTTAGATTGTTTCCAGGTTTGGATGAATATTGGACAAGAAGACAGAACAGTTTCTAGTCTCCTTGCATCCATTTGTCCTCCATATATCCATGTGTCTTCCTATGTGTCCATCCATCCTTGTTTTTGTCAAAAGTGTGTCCAACTGTCTGTCTTTCCAGCAATTCTTCAATCCATTTATCTGTAAATATACCCACTATTTCTTACGCATCCGTCCATTCAAATGTCCTTTTCTTCTCCATCCATTTTCTGTCATTTATCCATCCATGGACAAATACAAGTATTTTTCTGTCTAGTTATCTGTCTGCTCTGTAGCCGGCCATGCATCCATCCTCCTTTCTGTCCGTCTGTCCATTTGTTCACTACGATCTCCTTGGTTCATTCTCAAGACTCCATTTGTCTGTCCGTTTTTCCCTCCATTCATCAATCTATTTGGTTGTTCATCATCCATCCATCGGTTCATTTTCCCATTATTTCTTATGCATTCATCCTTTCAGCTTTCCATGTGATTATCTGTCTGTCATCCTGCCAGCCATCCCTCCATCGACTCATCTGTCTATTATCCATCTGTCCATCCATTCGTTTGTCCATTATTCACCTTCACCCGACCACTCACTTCTGGAATCCTCCATCCTTGAGTCTGGAAGCACATGTGATCTTCTCTGAAAACGTGTTGAGACTCTGTTTATTAGCTGCACACGAGGTATTAACCAAACTTAAACCCAAGTCATTTCATTTAGTGTCACCAGGAGATCGGGTAGGGGAGGGCCTTTCAGGGGCATGTGCCGTTAAACAGTTTAATTAAAATGCAACATGCCTAAGATTTGTTTTTATTTTCCTTTTAGTGATGAGATACAATTCTCAGGTGGGGAGTAACATTGCAAAACATTACATTTTCAACAGTAAAAGGCAGATTTTTGGGAATTGAATGCAAATGTTCTTCGGTAGAAAAACAGCTCTGTTTAAAGGTTAATGTGGCTGGTTGTTATGGAAGCCATCCCCTTTAAAACAACCTCATGTCCTTTTATATATTTTTAACTCTGTTGACAGACGGTGTGCTTGTTTTTACCAGAACTGTTGGTGGATACTTTACAGAGATTGCTTAATGGTTAATCTGCTTTACTAACAAAAGGGCACATATTTCTGTCAGTGATATGATTCTACCCACTAATTTTTTTTCTTTTTTTCATCTGAGTGGAAATGCAGACTAACAACCTGAATCTTAATGGTACCTCACCGCAGTTCATTGAATGTAAGCCAACTATAACATATGGTTTTATCATCTTCACGTTCTGTTCCTCCAGCTTGAAGAAGGCCAGCGTCGGCTTTGAAAACATGTTCGAGGAGGTGCCCATAGTCATCAAAAACTCCCACCTCATCAACGTGTTGCTGTGGGAGCTGGAGGACAAGTCCACCGTCTCCGACAAGCACGAACTGCTCAACCTCTCCAGCAGGTCAGACATAAGCCCACGGTAACATTTAACACCAAGACTCGGGGTCGACACCTTTCGCCAGGATTTGTTTCTAGCAGGTTTTAAATCCTCCAGAGGTAAATACCTGCAACATGTTTCTGCAACCTCATCTGGGGTGGGGGGAATAGTGAGTTTATTAGCTCGTTTCCTTAAACCATCTTGGTTGCCAGGAGTTTTTGATTGTGATATTAACCTTGTAATTTTGGAGCTTCAGACACCAAAATGTTTTTATTTTTGGTCTATTTTCTAGACCAAAAATACTAAGGTAAGCTTATCTGTAATGTATATGAGATTGTTTTAAGTCAATATTTCTTGAATATTTCACTTATAGTAAGATATTTATCCTATAAGTGGAATAATCTGCCAGTGGAAGTAGTCCTTTTTATGTTTTTACTTAAAACTAGCTCATATTTTTGATGAAAAAACACTAAGTTAGTTTCAAGTGTAATAAGATATTTAAAGACTAGGCTAAAAATACTGGGTAAGACTTTGTTTTTGCATCAAACATATTCAAACTCACTTCTAATGACCTTGTATGACATAGATTCAACTCTCAACCAATCAAATTTTCCTTTTTCCAACATTTCAAACAATGCCTCAGCGTTTCATAAACCTTTCCAAAACACTACCCAACTAAAGGAAATCTGGTTGTTGAAAGAAAAAGCATAATCCCCAAATGGCCCAACACTGAGCGCACTGTCACTTTCATTAGATCCATTTGCACATAAATACCACCATAATGAGGGGTACTTCTGTTCCGAAGAAAGCGGGAATTTCTTAAAAGCATTGTTCAAGCATTAAAACTACATCACTGTATCTCTTTGAAGGCCGTAAGATGCATTTGCTGACATGGCCTGCAGCCACTTCTAAATTAAAATTGATTTGACATTGGGGAATTGTTGTCAGAACACAACAGTGTTCTAAAAGCCATTAGAATGGAACGCAGACCCTGGAGAACTGCGGCGAGAGCCACTAAAAGACTGTTTGGAGTCTCCAGAAAGCATCCATTTTTCTTTTTTAATATCGTCTCGAATAAGTGGTGAGGGAATGCGTCCAACTCCAGCTTCCTGAAATACATTTGATCAGTGCAGTATCCGGTTCTGCGTCGGCTTTATGAAGTGTTAACTTTATTATAATAAAGTAAATTCACACCGCGACATGTTTATTTTATTTCTGCGTCGCTTATTAGCCGAGGAACTGACCATTAGAGAGCTGCCATGTCTGGGTCAAACTGAGATCTCTTTCTATAGTTTAATATGCAGGTGACGGTATCCATGAGGACAAGGTCACATTCTGTGCATCCGCCGTCTCGTATAAACAACGCTAGACTGCAAAACAAAGTTTATTCTCTGAGTTAATGAAGGAATGTGACACCTACTGCTCTGCCGTGGCTGTTTTCATGTGGTTTTAATAGTTTTAGAGGATAATGAAGTGCTGTGGTAAACGGCCGGAAAATGTAAATGGGATAAATAATTTCTTCCTTTTAGTTTTATGGCAGTATTTGTTGACAATAATAATAATTTTAAAAAAAGTTATTTGTCCTGCCTCGACATTTAAGCCGCCTTTTTAAATGACTATTCAGAATATCTTCATGTGGCAGCAGAATTTTAGGCACTTAAAATTTCCTAATCGTCTATCACTGAAGAATCATTTCAGCACCCTTCACAGTTATTGGCACCCCTAGGGAAACCATTTAAAAATAATTAGAATCTAATTTTTTTGCAGTATCACAATCACAAAAAAATATTTAATTTGAGTACATTTAGTGGTTAAAAAGTCTATTTTTACCAGAATAATCAATTCCACTGTTATTGGAAACCTTAAAAATCATTAAGAGCTCACCTTGGACAGTCCTAGATGGTGTGTGTCTTCAAGCTACGTTTAATAGAAAGTAATTCTGAAGTTGATCATTTTTCATAAAATAAAAATGTCTTGTTAGCAGAGAATATCTGGTTCACATAAGGACTGTATCTGTTCATCTGTAGTTCACAATCAGGAATACATACATTTTGAGATTTGGGAAACCTTTAGTCTATTTTCAGATTTTTATAAATAACATTTAAAAAAAAGCAATTTTGTTAATGTGGAGGGTTTTGAACTTTGATCAATATTGTGAAAACAAAAACAGCACAAACACATTTTGGGAGCACAAACCAACACAAATGTAGCTCAGTTGATTGACAACAAATTTGTTTGATTTCTATGACCTTCTATGACCTCTAGATATGTGGTAATGTTTTCTTTTTTTACTGACAGCAGCACAAACAAAGCATTTTTCTGCACATATGTTTTATACCAAGTTTATTAGATTTGAGAAAGTTCAGAAGGCCAACTTCGCTCAGGTCGTACTGTGCTGTTGGTATTGTCTGGCTGACCTTGATACTAAAATTTAGGCACATTAAAACTGTCCCCGCTAATTTATTCAGATATGTGTTCAGAAATGGAACGAGCCATCAGACTTTCTCATATCAGTAATGAGCGCCATAGGAGCAAAGATCCACCCCTCGAATCTGCTCACAGGCCCACTCTTTAAGTCTCACATTTACATCTCAGAGGAGCTCTGCATCAGTCTCGGGAGAATTTATCAGCAATCACTTATGGAGATAAACTGCTGCAAGTGGAGCAACAGCTGTGAAGCTGCTAATCAAAAAGCTTCCCAGGGGCAGGTGTGAGAAATTAGCACAATAACGACTGGAAGTGCTGATTTATACACTGTTTTGCTCCCATAGCGCACTGCACTTACCCGTACATTACCCAGAATCACCGCAGGAATCGCTATTCTTCTCCTGAGTCCTTCTGAACATCTGAGTCATGTGAACACAGTCTTTTTTTTCTTCTTCTTCTCAGAATGCAAGGCCAGCCGCTCCTAAACACAGATACAATCATTTGTTAAAGTTGTCAGGTAGACTTACTTATCTTGCATGTTATTTACTTTCGAAGATGACTGCTCTGAAGTCGAAGCACAGCTTTTTGATATCACCCCAAAACGAGGCGGGGGGAGCGGCGGAGAAGGAGGCCTCCCCATAGACTTTCTGACATGATTGCCGATGGGATGCCTTTCGAGATGAAATTGTTTCCTGAAGTTGTCAGATTGCTGTGCAGCTCTGTTCTGGTTTGGGATTGTAATGTCCATCTCTCTACATCGTCGTTTGACAGCTCCACCCTTTTCTATTCATTTCCAGTCCTTCAGAAAAAAATAAAAAAATAAATAAAAAGAACCCAGAAACGATAATGGGTTTTATTTAATGTTTTTCCTTTTGTCTCATTTCCCAATCTGCTGGCCCATTCATCAATGTCATCTGTGTATAAGGCTGACTGAGTGCAGTTTCACTTCAGCAAGCAGGGTTGTTCTTACCACAGATGATGATGTTGATCGCGGTGATTGATTGCACAAATGTAAATTCATCTACGTAGCCAAAACATTTTGGAAACGACTCCATGTTTGCAATGTCGCAGACTAGAGTGCATTTGTTAAGCTTCAACATCACTTCCTGCTCAATCATCAGACGCTTGGTAGTTCATTATAAAAAAAAAAAAAAATGCTTTTAGCGTTTTTACTTTTTCTGTCTATTTAAGCAGCTGGCTTGGTCCATTACCACTTGTCTGTGTGATCGACCTGAGTTGAAACGTATGTAAATAGAAATGCATTAAACAGTGCGGGCACCACAGGGCAAATTTTCCAATCATGAGAGCAGCTAAGCAAGTAGAATACAAAATGTTCTCCAAAAGGCTGGAAGTCTTTAATTTTTTAAATGGCGTTACTTTTTTATTTGCATCTTTTATGGCCTCCGCAAGCCTAAAATGCAAAAGCGCTTGCAGGAACGGATTGGACGCCCTTGAGGTCGGCAGCAGTCTTTGGCCTGTAAATGCTTTGTTGCCAACTGAGAGTCTTATCGGTTCATTTTCTGCAGATTTTTCTCCGATTGTGTCTGCAAGGAGGCATCTGGGCCGTTGTGGTAATTTAAACTTTTCTTTGGGATCATTATTTTTCCCTGCTCTTTTTGTTAATCGTCAGCAGTTTTTTTTTTTTTTTTTTTTTTTTTACAGATGGTGTGATGTTTTCTTTTATTGGCTTGATTCTACTCCACTATGAGTAAAATATGCCCCGGGCTGCAGCACAAGCCCGAAGCATGATCGATCCGCCCGCTGGCTTTGGAACTGGATATACCGCTTGTCTTAAAATCAAATTTGGCACAGATTTTTATCTCTACACTTACTTTTTTCGCTGTATCTAAAAAAGTTTTATTTTACATTAAATTGAGGGGTTTTATTTTCTAATTTATGGCCCAATCTTCCCTTGTAGCGGGGCGTAAAGCATTTATAGGCTATAAAAATCTTTGCAGTTGGCCCACGTTAAATAAACAGGTTTCCTCTGTCAGCTGCTAAATGACTATAATTAAAAATAAAATGTAGCAAAGTAGCAGTGCCTTATTTGCAACTGAAAGGACTAGATAGCGGTTTATCAGGCACTTTTATGGTATTTCTGTCCATAGACCTAAACCTGTGTGGTTTATGTTTTGCCTCTTCTGTTCACATTTGTTTCTGTGAGATTTCAAACAAAAGGTAAATACATGCAGATTCTATTCAGAGCTCAGCATTATTCCACGGATGGTGTCGGACACAGATAAGCTGCCAACATTGATCTTTTTCGACATGGCCAATTGCGTTTGGTCATTTAATTTTAAACGTAGTTCCACTTAAAGCTGCAACAACTGCATCTTCGTAAGCGGCAAAATCCTTGCAGTCAGGATGAGTTTTCTTCTGTTTAACCAAAAAATAGTCGATCCTGGTTGAAATTTGCCAACATTTGAGTTACATTAGTTGGTGGTACAAGTAGCCTTGTGTGCATTTGCAGTCTCTCAAAGGTAGTCCATAAAAGCTTTATGAAGTGTGCCGTGACCTTTTCCCAGTCACAGTTTGGGAATTTGGAAAACACTCTTCCCGGAGTGGCTGACGGTCTGATTCACATGTGGAGTGTTGTTATCCAGCAACAGCTTGCCTCCCACTGGATTTCATTACAGGACGTTTTCCTTTAGGGAGATTTCAGCAGAGCTTCTTGCCATTAAGCTGTCGAGTCACTTAAAATAGGAGCGAGAGCCCGACTGCAACCGATCCAAACGGTGTTTACAATGTTTGCTTTAATTTTGTCCCAATGCATCTTCGGAGAAGCCATAATGATGGTACTCTATTTATGTCTGACATTTAGTATAAAGGTTTTTGTTTCTGTCAATGTCACGTGGCTCAACTCTAGAAAACTGTAGAGCAACTTTGCTAAAGTTGCTTTACATCGAGACGGTAAAGCAGAGTCCTAAGCAGTTTTCTTACTTAGACTATAAGTTATTTTGTTCTGGCCTTTATCTAGACCAATCAAAACTGCAAAAAGAAAGTTTTCTGCTTCCGTCATTCTTGGCCTTAACCCTAACTGCGCCTATTGGCTTTAATATCCTGTTGCTGGGGATTAGGCTCATGATGGTATGGGATTTACACAGTTTAAGGTTTTGTGAAAGTGCCTTGGTTTTATTGGATTAAGGTATTTCCACTAAAACTGTAAAAAGCCTGACTTGGTACAATTTATTTTAAACTGAAAAGAAACAGTGACTTGTACTGCTGCAAACACATTTGAACATGGAGTGTAAAGGGCAGCCAACTATCTTACCAACTGACTTTATCACCCGGCCCAGCTTCTTCCTCTCAGCCTCAGTGCAGCCAGCGATACCATACACCAGCACACTTTCAACGGTGGAGCAATTGAAGGTCACCAGCAGCGTCCCCTCCAGTCTTTTCCACCTGAGGACTCTCAAGAAGTGGAATTGCTGCTGGGCCTTCTTTCCTGTGTGCTGCCCAAAGATCTTCAGAGATAGGAGTCCTCAGGAATAAATGTGGGAACTGCACGCACGCACGCACGCACGCACGCACGCACGCACGCACGCACGCACGCACGCACGCACGCACGCACGCACGCACG
>CAEGAF010052401.1:0-16218 GCA_903067075.1 Micropoecilia bifurca
ATAAAGACCAACATCATCCACTGAGATCTTCTTTATAACCAGAGAACATTTTGATGTAACACTCAGTCTGTCTGATTTAGTTCTGGCAGCTTCATGAATCTTCCCAAATTCATACAGTGTTGTTGTATTACTTTGATCAGTGAATATCCAGGTAGTTTTATCACAGGTTTCCATCTGGTTTCTAAAACATTCAGCAGGCAGAGAGACTTCATCTCCATCTCTGATAACAAAGTGAGACCTTTTTACATCAGCTGCTGCTGCAGAGGAGATGAGAGAAAGAAAATCAGGAATTTTCAGCTTTATGTCACAATATTTAACATAAGTTATTAATTTTCATCTTGAGATGATTTAAACAGATATAAAAAATATATATTATATCAGTTTAAAGATGATCCAACACAATCAGTAGATATACTATACTTGTATTTATATCTGTAACATTTAGAATCAATAAGAAAAAACTTTATAATCCATCTGAATTCAGCCATCAAGTGTCTCTTGTTCTCAGTGTTTATCTCTGGTAGAGATGGAGACTCTTATAATTGACAATCATGATGTCACTTCCTCTTATTGAATGATGGTTACTATTTTTCTTAAACTTAAGCTGGTTTAGCTATTGTATGAATTCAATCAGAGGCCAAAGCAAAAACATTTATAGACTTTAAAACTGAAGTGATTACAGAGAAAGATCAGAAGTTTGAAGGATTAAAGAAATGGAGTTTTGAGGAAAATTCAGGCTGGAAGACTCTCTAGTCGCACCTGCCTCCTCAATCAGCGCCTCCCTCCCCGCAACCTGGACCTATCAGTGCCGGTCCAGGCTTCGCTCCAGCCAGTCATCGTTTGGGCTCCAGTTCAAAAGCACCTCCACCCTTGGCCTCCTCTGCTCACCAGCTGCGATTGACCCACCTCCACCCATCTCCACCTTCTGCTCCCGGCTCTCAGGCCTCATCATCCTCTGACCGCTGCCACCAGTACAGGCCCCAGGGTCTACATTTCTATGCTGCTTCTGGAATGTTCATCGAGCTTATCAAAGTCCAGCTCGATGTCCCTGGCCAGGGCCTGAACGCCAAAGGACTTTTTATTTTTATGTTCATTTTGTCAATAAACTACGGTGGAGTCTCTCCAGATTGAAATATAAATGTGTCTCGTCTTTTTAAACAGGAAAATATTTGATCAGTAAATGTTCAGAGAGAACATGAGATCAATAAGGTTTCTGACAGTGAGGTGATGAAGAGAAGAAGATGATGAATGTGTGAAAATTTCAGTTTAGATATTTATGACAAGGTTAAGATGTGTAGCTGATCTCAGACTCTTTAGTTCCTCCTGGTTCCACTGAATGGTTTATTTCTGAGAACTAAAGAGGAAATTTTCTGTTAGAATGTGGCTGAAAAGCTAAGAAGGTTTTAACCACTAAAGATGAGCAAATAAAACGTGGTTAAAAGTCTGATGAGCATCAGTTATTAGTAATATAACAAACACTAAACTTAAACAAGATTTCTCTTAAAATAGTTAAAACTAGTCATTAGATATTATCTAATGTCTCCACCAATAACCAGCCACTCAAACCTCATGAAGGTTTATGTCTCCATCAGTTGATGCTAATAACTGACTGAACCTGCTGCAGGCAGAGACCAGTTGAGGGTCTGTAAGATCATAGGAGGAAGAATAAAGTCACACATTTAAACTGTTGTATTTCTAACTGCTCTCTGAACATGGAAACTGCTGCACAGATAATGTTTAATTTACATGAAGGTCGATTTGATCAGCTGACATATTTAAACAGAATCACACAAAAAAACCATTATTACCAATCAGTGAACTGACAGATGCTTCCTTTAAAAATATATATTTAAGGGGTTAAAGTTCAGTGAATATCTAACACTTAGTTTTACTTACTGAAAACTAAAGCAAGAGAATATGTAAATAAATATTAAATCTGAACCCAGTGAGTAAAGCAGATCTATGGTCTGTAGCTCTATAGAAATGTTGAGTCTTCCTACCTGTGAGCTGCAGGATGATGAATAAAAAGCCTTGAATCCATGAGAGTTGAGCCATTGTGTGTCTGTTGCTCTCAGTCAGACTGTCTGACTGAACACAGATGGAGCTTCTACTTCCTGATACTCACCACTTCCTCACTCTGACTGATGGAGCCTCACAGCTTTATTTGGTCACATCGTCTGCTTGGTTTCACAGCATTGATGGCTAAAGGGAGGCTTATTACTTATTTACTTTGAAATTCATAAAAGATGAACAGAAAAAAACTAAATATTAACATTAGAAGATTTTATTTGGATCCACTTTGTGACATGACAGTCAGTGACATGCAAGACGTCTTTAAAAAAAAAGGATAAAGACCAAGATGCATTTTTAGATTAATGTGAAAAATGAACTTCCTCTAGTTTGGTCTTAGAAATCTGGATAAAGGAGATCTGATTGGTGATGATGACGAGTAGCAGATTGAAAGTCCAGTTTTATAGATTTATCAGTTACCATTTATTTAACTTTTTAAAACCTGCATGTTTCCAGTCTGGTCTCTGAAGTGTGTTTCTGTGAAATGATGAGGAAGTGTTTGCTGTAGTGAACAGCAGCAGCAGCAACTCTGAGGTTTTAACCAGAGAAAGATGATGAATGTGTGAAGTTACAGTGAGATATGTGTGAATGTCCAGGTCATTTCTCACCTCCCTGATGAGGTTCAGATGTGCAGCTGACCTCAGAGCCTTTATTGGTTCATGGTTCCACTGAACGGTTTATTTCTGAGAAGAAAACAGGAAGTTTTCTGTGAGAATGTGGCTGAAGAGCTCTGAAGGTTTTAACTGGTATAGATGAGCAGATAGACGGTTAAAACACTGATGAGAGCATGGAAACCATTTAGTTCCTGTAACCTGAGATATGGTGAAAGAAGCTGCATTTATGAAGGAACTGAATTGAACTATTAACTTACTATGTGCCCAAAGTGGGTTCTGGAGGCCCAGCATCCTGCATGATTTAGTTCTCTCCCTGCTGGTAAATTAACCTTTTCAGGAGGTAATTTTTCCTCTTAGATCATCTAATGAGACATTATTTGATCCAGCTGCATTAAACCAGGAAGAGACTGAAACATGCAGGATGTCGGGCCTCCAGGACCGACTTTGGGTCCCACTGGTTTATAACATGACACGCAATGCAAGATGTCTAAAAAAATCAAGATGTGAATATTTTTAGATTACATTAATGTTGTAAATATATGCAAATAGATGGGCCAATTAGAGACTCGAATAATTAAGCTGAAAAATCCAGGAGATCTGATTGGTTGATGAAGAGTCAGTGGTGAAAAGTCCTGTTTTATAAATCCATCTCAGTTACCATTTTATTTAACTTTTTAATAACCTGCTGGTTTCCAGTCTGATCTCTGAAGTGTGTTACTGTGAAATGATGAAGTGTTTGCTGTAGTGAACAGCAGCAGCAGCAGCTCTGAGGTTTTAACCCACAATAACCACATAAATAAACCTGGTCAGAACGTTGATGGGACATTTTATTCACTAATCAACTCAGTTTATTTTAAACCTGCAGCTACAGAGCAACATATTTACAGAATCAGATTTTACCTGAAACTGAGTAAAACCAGGTCTGACAGCCAAACCATCTGTTCTCTGATTGGATGGTTAAATCTGTGATTGACATGACATTGACCAATCAGCTGAGACTGGTCAGTGTTTTCAACTTCCAGGTTTAAAACTGAAGAGTAAGTTAGTTTTCTGGAGTTAAGAGTTTTACTTACAGGTTTTTGCTTTGTAAACATTAGTTAGTTTAAAATTAAATGTGGAACTCGAGTAATTTTATTGATTTTTCTACTTTTGATCTCTTATTTAAAATTAAATTATTAACTTTAGATGCACAAAGATGGAAAATCTCAGACATTTTTGTTTAAAAGATAGAAACATTTATTCACAACCACACATTCTGATTCATGAGAATCATATTTTTACATGCATGTATTTCCATTTACACAAGTACAAAACAGAAATACTGACATTTAATTACAAATATCTTTTCACAAGGCCAAAATATGTATCAGTATATTTCTACCCATATGAAAGATTTATTTTTCATTTATTAAATTATATTTTATTTTTTAACTTCAGATGTCAAACAAAATGCTCACCTGTTATTTATGTAACACATTTGTTAAAACATTCACATTGTGTCTGATTTGTTTCTTCAATGTGATTTTTGCTTTTGGCTTTTTAAGCAAAGTGTACATTTTACTTTACATATTTAATTTAAATAAACTAACATCAAAATTTGTGCAATACTATCTAAATAATACATGTAGAAACATTGTTTTAATCTCTTTATAACTATAGTACTATATTGTTTTATGGTACAATAATCTTAACATGTGATATTATATAAAATGAAATTACACAGCAGTGACTGTTTTTCTGAGTTGATGTTGAGAAAAGTTTGGTGTAAATAAAATCATCCAATGTTTTCATAGTTTGCTGCACCGTCAACTTCTTTATGCGCTTTATGACAAAGAAAACATAGAAATACATTAAATTTAGAAACAAATTAAAAAGCAGTGGCTGCTCACTGAAGTAATTAAATGACTATCCAACATTTTTATCTAAAGACTTTAGTAAAGTTAAGGTAGAACATCAGAGGAATCTGAAAATGCTGATGGTGACAAAATATTGAAACATTTATGATAAAACATCATCAACAGGTGTTAGTAGTTAAACAGAACAAATCACTTTTTTCTTCACATTAATGAATAACTTCTTTCAGAGTTTCATGCCACTTATTTCTATTTATGAAAAAATAAAGTATTTTCATTCATCAGATTATCAAACTGTTGTATTTCTCTCAACTTTACCTTTAGTTCTTGTCCAAATGTTGATGCTCACAACAGTTATTGAAAGAGCTGCTAAACCCACAGAGACGATGATGATACGCCACAGACCTGGAATAGAAATAAAAAATAATTTTGATTATTATCCATCAAATCTCAATGACCGCAGAGCATTTAATACCAAACAGTCAGCAACTCAGCAGCCAGACTGCAGTGCATTGCAGACCCGATAACTTGGTTCTCCAGGTAAGGAGTGTTTATTTTCAACTCTTCATATATTATCAGTGATGATAAAAAACTAAAAAAGTAACAAAATGAAAAGTTGAATCAAAGTGAAAAAATTTTAATGTTACTTTTAGGATATTAATAAAATTATTACCTTCAGAGGTTTTTAAAACATTGTCTGTTTTTTGTTTGATTGTCTCTGACTTTGTGTTTCCAGGTTTTCTTGTTGGTTGAACTTTTCCTGCTGGAAACAGAAAAAAACTATTTAGATGAATCCAAATCATGAAGTCAATGAGTTTCATGTTCTGATTCTGTTCAGTCTCTGACAAAGACAGAAATATTAAAAAAAGTTTTAAATACCCTCTTTATTATAATCCCTGTAACATTAATTACTCAAACAAATCACTGGTTTGAAGAAATATAGGAAATAATGACAAATGTTAAAACTCACAGTTAACAACAGACAGACTTATATCAGACTGATGAAATGGAGTCTCTGTGTTTTCTGGTTTCCATTGTTGACAGTAATAACGTCCAGCATCTTCTTCTCTGACCTCCTTTATAACCAGAGAACATTTTGATGTCAGACTCAGTCTGTCTGATTTATAGCTCTTAATCTGACCAAATGTAACCAGCTCTACTGTTAATCCTCCTAAACCAGCAAAGGTCCATGTTGTTCTGCTGCACTTCCTCTGACCATCGATCAGTTTTGGACATGACAACATGGCTTCATCTCCAACTCTCTTTATAACAGATGTTCTCTCTGCTGTGACTGTTAGAAGATAAAACAGGAGCATAAATATTAAATCTGAGCCCAGTGAGTAAAGCAGATCTATGGTCTGTAGCTCTATAGAAATGTTGAGAGTCTTCCTACCTGTGAGCTGCAGGATGATGAATAAAAAGCCTTGAATCCATGAGAGTTGAGCCATTGTGTGTCTGTTGCTCTCAGTCAGACTGTCTGACTGAACACAGATGGAGCTTCTACTTCCTGATACTCACCACTTCCTCACTCTGACTGATGGAGCCTCACAGCTTTATTTGGTCACATCGTCTGCTTGGTTTCAGAGCCTTTATGGCTAAAGGGAGGCTTATTACTTATCATGCATTTACTTTGAAATTCATAAAAAATTATTTGAAAAATCTAAATATTAGCATTAGAAGAGGATTTTATTTGGTCCCTCTTTGTGACATGACAGTCAGTGATATGAGAGAAGTCTTTAAAAAAAAAAAAACAGAAGACCAATATGCATTTTTAGATTAATGTTGTGAGAAATGAACTTGCTCTTGTTTGGTCTTAGAAATCAGGATGATTAATCTAAAGAATCCAGGAGATCTGATTGGTTGATGGAGAGAAGTAGATCAAAAGTAAAGTTTTATAAATCCATCAGTTATGATTTATTTAACTTTTTAATAACCTGCTGGTTTCCAGTCTGATCTCTGAAGTGTGTTTCTGTGAAATGATGAAGTGTTTGCTGTGGTGAACAGCAGCAGCAGCAGCTCTGAGGTTTTAACCCACAATAACCACATAAATAAACCTGGTCAGAACGTTGATGGGACATTTTATTCACTAATCAACTCAGTTTATTTTAAACCTGCAGCTACAGAGCAACACATTTACAGAATCAGATTTTACCTGAAACTGAGTAAAACCAGGTCTGACAGCCAAACCATCTGTTCTCTGATTGGACGGTTAAATCTGTGATTGTCAGCTGAGACTGGTCAGTGTTTTCAACTTGGAGGTTTTAAACTTTTGCGTAACTTAATTATCTCGACTGCAGAGTTTTTCTCTCAGCTTTATGCTTTGTAAACTGAACTTAAAATTAAATGTGGAACTGGTACAATTACTTTTATTGATTATTTAATCTCTTAAATTAACCTTTGATGCACAAAGATGAATTCTCAGACATTTCTGTTTACAAGATAGCAAAATGGATTCACAACCACATTATGATTTATCAGCACAACATTTACATACCATGATAGTTTTTATATGCATATATTTCCAGTTGCACAAATACAAAGCAGAAATTCTTTAATATAAAAAAATCTAAAATATTACAAAATCTTTTCATATTGTCAAAATATGTAGCAGTGTATTTCTGCCCATATTAAAAAGATTTAACTTTAATTCATTAAATCAGATTTTAATTTTTAACTTCAGATCTAAAATAAAATGTCATTTTTTATATTACAAATTTCATTTAAAGAAACACAATTTGTACAACACTTCAGAATCCTGTAGATAAATGTAGAAACATTGTTTTAATCTCTTTATAACTATATTATTATATTGTCTTATGGTACAATAATCTTAACGTGATATTATTATATAAAATGAAGTTAAACAGCTGTGACTGTTTTTCTGAGTTGATGTTGAGAAACGATTGGTGGAAATAAAATCAGATGTTTTCATAGTTCACTGCACTGTCATCTTCTTTATGCTCTTTGTGACAAAGAAAACAGATCTATGTCTTTAATTAAATTTAGAAATAATTAAATTTAGAAATAAAATTAATAACATTAAAATTATGTGCGTTAATATCTGTGACAGCTGATGTCATATCACTATTGAAAATGTTTTGTCTAAAATCATTTTGTAAAGGTAATCCAGATCACACTTATAACAAAACATCATCAACAGGTGTTAGGAGTTAAACAGAACAAATCACTTTTCACTTTACGTTAGTAAATAATCTGTTTCAGAGTTTTATGCCTCTTATTTCTATGTATCAAAAATGAAGTATTTTCATTCAACAGATTATCAAACTGTTGTATTTTTCTCAACTTTACCTTTAGTTCTTGTCCAAATGTTGACGCTCACAACAGTTATGAAAACATTAGGGTTATCATTACCCTTGAAGTTTGTTGGGTTTTTAGGCTTTTCGGTTTTCATTCCTGTTAAAGTTTTTCCTGTAGTTGTGATCATTATTCTCTAAGTCATTATTCCTGTTTGTCATTGTGCCACAGCTAAAACAAATTTTTCAATCCAAACACTTCAAAGTTGGATTTATTCTCATTTACTGTCACATTTTCAGTCTGTTGAAGATTATTATGTTTCAGAGAACCAGAAAACATTTACATTCAAATTTTCATTTAGATTTGGCTTCTTGTTCTTCACCATGTGGAGGAAAACATTTAGCTGTGACTCTAAAAATTATTTCTGGCTGCAGTTCATCTAATGAACTTATTTACATTAATCTTACTTAATTCATTTGGTTTGTTGATGACAACTATTTTGTGTTTAATTAACTTAAAATTTACAAATTTAATTTAAATTAACTTAATTAACTTAAAGGATCTTTTTACTTTGACTTTACTTTAAGCAACTGAGTTCAATGCCAGTTTTGTATCCAATATCCGACAATTCACCAAGTTTATCCAACTTAATGTATTATAATTATCCAACACAATTCATTAAGTTTATCCATCTCAAGGTGTGTTTAACATGACAAATTTGCGTTGCTCTTACTCAAATCAATTTTTTCTAATAAGTAATTCAGATTGCTTTGACTGCGACAGACTGGCGACCTGTCCAGGACGTACCCTGCCTCTCACCCGGAACGCCAGCTGGATACAGGCACCAGCAACCCCATTAAGGGAGAAAGGGTGTAAGAAAATGGATGGATGAATGGATTGCTTTGACTTTTACAGAAAGTCAAACATTTAAGTTTTTCCAAACTAAAAAAAATCTACTTATTTTTCCAAGTACGACACAATCAACCAAAGTGACGATGACTTTGACAACAATAAAAACAACAAACAACTGTCAGGATCTGTGTTTCTCTGTGTTTATTTTTGAGTTTCTGTGTAGTCCTGTTCCCTGTGAGTCCTGTCTCTGCGTCTTCCCCGTTAATTGTTTCCCAGGTGTGTCTCGTTCTCTTGATTACCCCTCGTGTATTTAGTCTCCCCTGTTGTCTCTGTTCCTCGTCGGGTCCTCGTCAAACTTACCTGTCTGTTTCCCAGTGCCTCCGGGTTTTTTTCCTCATTAAATATCATTTTTCACCATGACCTCCTGGGCTCAACGGCGTCCAACTTCACCTCAACCAAACCACATCATGACACATAGGGTAAGTGTCAATGGGACTTCTACATCCAACCAGTTACTCAACAAATCCACCACTTTAACCCAGAAATGTTTAACCATCTTTCTATTCCCATATTCAGCGTAAAAAATGTCCTACTTTTCATCTGCTTCCCTTCGCAGGAATCCGCTGCGAATTAACGGTAGATGCCCCGCTCGGTTTGGTTTGATTGCGGTCACGAGGTCATATTTATATTTTTTCTCTTCATATTTTACAAAGTGATTTTCTGTTACCTGGTCATCCAGGCAAAGTTGTGAAAACTTAAATTTTCTCATGGTGACTCACTAGTCTCAAACGTTAGGCACTTCCAACACTATGCATGCGCGTTGCAGATCGGACAGCAAAACCAATTGAGTATGTTAACATCAGCTCAGGTCCTGGGAGTAGATATAATTTTTTTATACCAATTTTATAGTTAAAGGAACTTAAAACAAAAAGTCAGCATCAATGTATAATTCTAAATATATTGAAGGGGTCATGAAATCTTTTTTGAAAAATGTACTACCAAGTCAAATTCAATTTGTTACCTTTTACTACCTGTATTAAAATTAATACAGGTAATTTGAGCAATTTTAATTGACTACCTTTTACTACCCTGTGGAAACTCTGTCACATGAGGCAAGAAGCTTTTGGCAGTGTTTTAATAAAATTGTTGAAGCGTGAATTCACATAGAATTTTTGTAAAGTTTACCACAGACGTAACTTCAATACAGGTCAGTTTTTGCTTTCTCCAACATTCATAGCGATTAAGATGAAGTTTTTTTTATCAAAGACCTGTGTGCTCACCAGTTGGACTCTCACACCTAGCGTAGCATCACAGTAGTGTGATGACAAATGTAAAACAATACTGTCTCATGTTTTGTAGTAGAGACACTTTTCTGTCCTCCAGTCAATGAACTGTGTTGTGTGACACTATTGGCTCCACCTTAACCATATGGTACCATTGTTTTTTGGACCTACACTAAATGAGTTTATTCAGGACTTCAGTTCCAGAAAAAAAAATCTAAATATATATTATTTACATAAGACTCTGTGAAACACTTTGCTAAGAATAGCGAAGTGTTTCACAGATAGCCAATCGGTACCAGTGAGCTGTATGGGCCACTTTTACATTGGGAACAGTCAAAATAGCCTACAAAATTGTACCAACCCATGCTTCTCAGTGGGAACGAGGCATTAGAAGTCCTAACATGGTACCTGGAGGAGGGAGGAATGAGGAATCATGTAAATAGCTCAACCATTCCCCGGCATTTCCGATTATGTGAGAGGGAGAGCTTTCAAACGTACAAAACGAAACGAAACATTAGATTCCTGCGTTTTTGGAAATGTAAAATCCTCAATAAGTAACTATGAGCTGTATTTTGTTGCTGAAAAACGAAGTGAAGTTGTGCAAGTAATCGTGAAAGAAGCTGAACGGAGAAGCGGCGCGAACGGAGCAGCTGCAAAAGCTGTGAGATCGCGAAATTAATGCAAATTTCAACTGGTAGCATTCACTTTTAGCTTAGCGGTTTCTGTTCTGTATATAAAGGATTACCTGAAGAATGAATATGGGTTGATAACATCTGAAGCATCGCGCAGCAGCGGCGCTACGTTATGAGCAGGAAGAGGAAGAGGAAAAACCGCCAGCCGGAATCTGCGGCGCAGTGAGGATGTCCATGATTACAATGGCTGATCGATCATTCTTATTAGCATCAGACAAAGAGTATCTGAGACTCAGAGTACGATGAGATCCTGGCAGTCTGAGAGGCAGCTACTCAGAAATCCAAGCAGGGGAATAGCGGCGCTGCGTAGCTGCAGGGAGTCGATCACTATGGGGTGATGCAGAGCCACTACTTTAGCAGCCCATAGTCCAAAAGACTGCATTTGTGGCTGCATTTTTACTCTAAAATACATCCACAGTGTCCAAAAGAAAAAACATAAGTGCAATCATTTAGATATTGAGAGTCTACAAAGGTTGATAATCTCCCCACTCTTCTCCTGGATTACCGTTTAAACTTTTGAGTTTTATGTCAAATCCACATGAATTAAATGACAGAAACTCTCTCATTGAGAAATTCCCTCACTGCATCTTTGATTCATTTTGTCCAGCTGCAAACTGTTAGACTGTCCAGTCAGAGTTAGGTATTGTGTAGTTGGTGCTTTTAATCAGTTTTCAGTTAATTAAATTCAAGTCTATGGAATACAAAATCTCACTAAAATCACTGTCCTTCTAAGATCTTTCAGAAAATCGTAAAAAATGCACTGAATCGGATCAAATTGTATCGTTCAACAAATATTGTGATACGTATTGTATCGTGACCAGAATATCGTATATCATACCGTATAGTGAACTTATTGTATCACTACACCCCTAGTATTGACACCCTATGGAGTAATAGGTGGGTGGTATTGAAAGAATGTATCAAAATGAAAGGTGTTAAGTTTTATGCAAGAGAGTCCAGTGCAGCTGCAGATGGTTTCTATAGACACAGAAAGGTAGTATAAAGATTTTAATATTGTAAAAAAAAATGGACTAATTGTGAGGAATTATTATGAGAAACTTAATAAATTTTGAATACATCACAAAATCCAGCATGTAACCTGAAGTGGGCATAAGGGCAAAGAGTCTGGAAATTAAAAAAATTGTAAATGAAAGATTGGTTGATCATCAAACTGATTTTTACCTCTGGTGTCACTCTGTCTCCTGATTTTAGACAGCTGTTTCTTCTCCCGGCGGTCACCACTTCCTCTTTGTTTGGTGGGAACTGTGTGGACGCACACAAGGACAGACAATGGTGTTACAACAATATTCATGAAGTTTTAATAAAGCATAGAAAAAAGTGAGCAAACAGAAACCCCTGCATTTTGGGCTGTTTGTATGTATAAGTTTAAAAAATATATATTTTTAAATATTTGTTGTGATATTTGTTTAAATCTATATAAATAAGTATTAAATATCATAAAACTGACATTTACGTAAATATTTTAACTTTTTTTTTTTTTATTGAGTTTTGGCCTTTTTGAACTTCCGAAAAGAAATTTGTATTGCAGTTTCATAAAAATGGAAGTGCTAATAAAGTGACTGTAACTTTGTCAGACATGGATACTGATATATTCTGATATTTAGTTAAGACTTAAGACTACTGTGGACACCCAGCAGACCACAGGCCACGAATTGCTAAAATTCAGAAATAATAGGTGCTCTTTAAAGGTAACTGCGTGTTTTAATAGTACGAACACCAAAAATACCTTAACATACATTAATCCACACAGTAGAAACTGAGTACCAACAAAGAAGTTAACTTCTGGACTTGTTTGGCTAATACTTTTTCTCATCTCTCCTCTCACTGGTACAGCCAATCACTGGCAAGGAAGACAAATGGTGCACCTGGATTGCTTGCTTTGCAAATGCAATGCTAAGCAGTGTGCTAAATAGCATTGGGCCTTGGTACTTCGGTGGTTCAAGTTTGATTTTTTTTTTCGAATAGAAGTAATATTTTAAATATGCTCTACAAAAAAATTTGCAAACAGCCAAATTTTCCACAAACAATTTGGAGTTACGTTCTGCGAGTAAAAAAAATCCACAAATAGGTGAATCAGCTAATTCTGAACCGTGAATACGTGGGGTTCCACCGTACCTGGAAAAAATGTGAAGACATGCCTTAATTTCGAGGATTGCAACTGGTTGACACAAAGCTACCAACAGGATCTGGCAAAAACTCCACAAGATGTACCTTTTTGGCATTGCAGTGCTTTTTGCGTAATAATACCACTACCAGCCACTCTTTACCTGTCAGCTTTAACATATTTACACACGGGGGAATCTACACACTATATAGCCTCTGTTGTAAGGGCAAGCGCAATAGCATGGATCACTTCCCTAAAGCGTGAGATTGTGTAGGAGAACAGAAAGGGGCAGCAGAAGCAGGGAAAGACAGGTAGAGGCAGAGGGATGAAAAAAGGACGGGGAGTAATTCAAAGCCGCAGCTTTAGTTTACCAGCCGTGGCAGCCAGACGGCAGGAGAGCCGCTGCATTAGACCACTCAGCCAGATAGGAGGAAAGGAGATGTGTTTTTTTTATATGTAATCTCCATTTGTGTGAGCGTACAAGAGCGCTGGAGAGTTGACGGGTTAGATTGCCCAGAGAGATAACCCGGCAGTTCCCATATGGGAGCAGGACGGTAACAGGTAACATTAGAATAAGTGGTCCTCGTGGAGTAAATAAAGGCCTGTCTTCTAGAAAGGGGAAGTGGGACTGGGAAGACAATTGGAACGTTTATAGAGCTGGGAAAGGCCTTCTGGTTTCAGGGAGTCTGCCATCAAAGAGGTAACACGTACTGAAGAGAAATATTTGCAGTTTGGGATGTCACAAGTTATCAAAGACATTTGGTTTAGTTTCTTCTGAACTTGCCGAGACCAAGTGCAGCTGAAGAGTCGGACTCTTTTCAAGAGGATCGCTACAGCTTTCCACAATCCTCAGTTCCAGGAAGTCCCAGGAAATCTCTGTTTTAAAGCTTCACTGGTGTATTTATGAGTAGATACTTCCCTCCCAGCTGAAACAATAAAATCCACTTTTTAATGGCATGGATAATAACTACACACACAAACACATATATACATATACATATATATATATATATATATATATATATATATATATATATATATATGGAAGCTGCTATAAAACACATTTTCAGGATTTCCTGAGTCCATTCAGCTAAGATAGAGAGACGACAACAACACACTGTACAGATGCATCCTGTTTAAATTCACACGGCTGAACACGTGAAAAAGTGTTTGCTTTTCTATCACTTAAACCTGCAGTATGTAACTTGAATGCTAAGGCTAGTTACATGGCCACTGATGATGGTTTTTAAATGGTTTTTCATGTAACAGTAAGTTTTCTCTCTGCTATTAGCATATTTAGCAAAGCATTCATAATGTTCTGTCTCTGACTGATTTGTCTTTGTTCTGGATCAATTAATTTCTTTGCAAGAGCAGAAGGAGGAGGAGGAGGAGATCTTCCTATTCACATTGTCTCATATTATACTGTCACAAAATGGTGACAAACATTTAACAAATAGCATTTTTTTGTAAAAGTTTCATATTGCAGCTTTAAATGTTCCCGATAAAATCCACAAGAATCTACTTTGCAAAAACTAACAGTCTCCTTACTAAAACGTCATATAATCAAGAAATCGCTTAAAAGGAAGGAGTCCATTTGAAAACATGGAGTAGGCTACTCAACCATGACCTCTTTGTCCTTTACACCAGTAGGACTAACACTATCTTGGTAAAAACTAGTCTATACTTCGTTTCATTCAGAGGGTTTGGACCCTTTTCTACTGAGAAACAACAGCTTACTTGGAGGCGTGGACTCTGTTGAAGTTTGAAATGATTGAATCTGATTTTATCCAATCGCTGATGTTTGGTCGTGACGTATGTAGTACGCCAGCTCCATCACAAAGGAAGCTATGCTATGAACCTTACCGAAAATCAGGTCCTCCACTGTTAAGAGAGTAATACAGAGCCAAACAATGTCTTTGCCAGAAATAAAATGTTTGAATCATTCCTCGTGTTCCAAATCTCTCAATATTTTAAAGCATGGCTAACACGAACCAAATATCTTTGTTCACTTCGTCTGCTGCCATTGCCAAACTACAGCCCTACATTATATAGGCAGACTACAGTTCTAAAACAGCTCAGACAATTCACGTCATCGTTAACAACAATCCTTCTGTTCACTGATTTGCCCGGTTGAAATTCAACCAGAGAAATCCCAGACGGCGCACATGATGAGAATCTAAATTATGTAGGAAGGAGATGGCCAGGCAACCCTACAGCTAGCTTACAGTTAGCCTGGCCATCTCCAGGCTAGCTGTAGGCTAGTACTAACCCCACAAACCCTCTTTTAAAAAATTCACCAATGTGGGTAATGATACTGATTTACAGCTTCACGTTTTCAGTTTCCTTTAAACTGGTCAGTTCTGTAGCTCAGTCCCTAATATTATTGTTTAAAAACGAAAGTTTTAATGTGGTTGAGGCTAAATTAGAAGCACAGAGTTCAACATGTGTCATACATATAAGTAAGCTGAGGACTAAACCATAAATTGGTCCTTCTGTTCAATGCAGACATGAACTACATCATGTCACAGGGGGGAGATTAATTTGCTTCCGTATAAATACTAACTGTTCTAATTAAGAGGCAGGTCATGGAGTGCTTGGTGAGAACGGAGGAAGCATACAATAGAGAGGAAAAGGGTGTTGCCTGCAGAGAATTAAATGAGAATTTAAAGTGACAAAACAGTTGGTAATCAACAGTGGAGGTAAATGCAGGCAGGAAGGGTGTAATAAACGAGGACAAATGCTGTGTCCTCTGGGACTCACAGGGAGGGATTTATCACATATTCAACCAACCGCACACTTTGCTTTATTTCTACATTAGGCTTCAGTCATTCACTGGTTTTTGCTGCTTCTATGGTCAGGCTCATAACAAGAGAGAAAAAAAGGTTTCCTTTGCTATTTTAGAAAACCATCATCACAACCTCACTTCTAAAATAAACTAATTACACACGCCAGTGAGATAAATATAGTACAAAAATGTTTCAGAGAACATTTGGAAGAACAAACTTCTGCTGCTTTAGTTAGTTTTAAGAAATGTATATCAAAACGTGAGCTCATCAATTGTTGCAGTTTAATTCACTATAAACGCAGTGATGTATGTCAAACATTTCTTTCTGTTCTTTTCAACAATTTATTTTCAGGTTATGACTACCTGTTGCTTTTTTCTACAACCATTCTTCCTTCCACATAACTTTCCTTTAATATACTCAGCACTCTTACCCTCCACGTGAATGACTGTTAAGCAAACAGTTTACCTCATGATTGTGTAGGTCATAACATCCAGTGGTGGGAAGTAACGAAAGTACAAGTACTTTATATTTATATTTATATATAAATATATATATTAGAGGTGTGCTGATTGATCGGTCACCGATCATAATCGGCCGATGATCGGGATCGGCGATCATTGGCTCTGTTACCAATACCGATCACCTGCATCTCATTTCTCAGCCTGTCTGTCCAGCTGGTCTCGTCTTT
>CAEGAF010052411.1:0-18765 GCA_903067075.1 Micropoecilia bifurca
CCCACCACCCCACCCCCCCCCCCCCCCCACCCCCCCCACCCACAAACACCCCCCACCCCCCACACCCAAGCCCCCCCCCCCCCCCGCGCCCCCCCCCCCGCGGCCCCCCCGGGGCCGGGTGGGGGGGGGGGGGGGGCAATCGACCCCCCCCAGCCCTCCCTATAGCTGCGCCCCTGGGGCGGAGGACCCCGCTGCCGCGGAGGAGGACCCACGGTGGTGGCAGAGGAGCCCGCTGCAGAGGAGCAGGCGGAGTGTAGGTGTGGGAAAGGATGAGAGCACAGTGTTGTGTGGTGATGGGATGAATGGCGGGGGTGATGGGGTGTTGAGGGTTAAAGTGAAGTGGGGGAGAAATATGGTGTGCAGGGAGAGCAGGAGGGAGTGAGAGGCGATGAGGAGTATTTAGTGTGTGGAGATCAGGGAGAGAAAGGAGAGGGTGCAGACAGACAGAATGAAGGTCAAAATGGTGCAGAGTTGGTTTGTGGAACTGGGGTGGAGAGAAAGACAGGTGAAACAGAGGAGGTGATGGAGTTGGAGGCTTCATCCTGAAGGAGAAATGTGGTGACTGCTGTATAGGCCAGTAAGCAGGCCTGCAAGCTGGCTGCAGAGAGGAAGGAGGTGTCTGACAGCAGCGACAATGAGAGCTGGTTTTCTGACAGCAGTGAAATATCTGTCACACAGATGAGTTGCATAGCACCTATATACACTGTAGAGTCTTTTAGAACCTTTTTAAAAGAAACTGAAGGATTCAGAGGTATAAAAATTTAAAGTTTTTTTTCCTGATTTAAAATTATTTTATTTCTCAGCAAGGTATCACATCAGGAACAAAGAGGTATCAGGTTTTGCAGACAGATGTCTATAGATTAAAGAAAATATTGACTAAAGTTAGAAAACAACTTTGATTTAAATGATGCACAGTAGCGTTTTATTATTTTTATAGTCTATTGGTATTCTGTTTTTAGGTTTTTTCCCAATATGGATTCTTTTAAAATAGCATCTTTGAATCTTAACGGGACGAGGGAGTCTGAAAAACGTCCCTTAATTTATCAAATACTGAACCAAAAGAAAATTGATGTAATTTACCTGCAAGAAACGCATAGAGATCATTTAATAGGGACAAACTGGGTCAGAGAGTGGAGGGGAGGTCATTTTAAGTCACGGCACCTCCCAGAGTACAGAGGTTGGCTTCATCTTTTCCATTCAGGGGAGGTGTCTTTTAGTCAAGACAAAGTTTTTATTAATATTTATGCTCCTATCACCAATGCAGAGAAAAAGTAGTAGGTAGATAATGATTTTATCAGAAACATTTTACCTAGAAGCGCTTACTGACATTTTAACTCAGCACTAACTTATGATCAGGGTTTTAAGGAGGTTTTAAGTTATTTTTGGGCTGGTTTTAGACAGAGAAAATCTGATTTTACCGGTCTTAAACAGTGGTGGGACTATGGAAAAGTACAGATAAAACTGTTGAGTCAACAGCACACTCTCAATGTCACCCGTGACATTACCAGATCTATCAGAGATCCGGAGATAAACATCGTGGAATTAGAACAACTTAGTGAATCCACAGGAAATTGAGAGTATATTGAAGCTCTCAAATCTAAAAGGCTAACTTTAGCAAACTTGCTGGAGAATAAAGTCCAAGGCGCATTGGTCAGGTCCTGGATCCAGAACATCACAGAGATGGGTGCTCCCTCTAGCTTTTTCTTCAGCTTGGAGAGGAAGCAAGGGCAGAGGAAGCTGATCCACTCCTTGCTGTCGGACACAGGGCAGCAACTGAGTGAACCAGGTGAGATCAGGATGAGGGCTGTGGAGTTTTACCGTTCTCTGTTCCACAGTGAATACAAGGAGAACGAGGAACTGTTCCGGGAGTTCTGTACTGAACTACCCCAGGTCTCTGAGGAGACCAACTCCGAGCTGGAGCGCCCCCTGGGGCTTCAGGAACTCCACGCAGCCCTCCTCGGTATGCAGGGCCAGAAGTCCCCAGGCGTTGACAGGCTCACTGTGGAGTTCTACAAGGTCTACTGGGACCTTCTGGCAAAAGACCTGCTCGACGTCTATAACGAAAGAAAGTCTGTCCACCGGTTCACTCTCCTTGTCCTGCCGCAGGGCGGTCATCGCCCTGCTGCCCAAAAAGGGCAACCTGCAGGACATCAAGAACTGGCGCCCTGTGTCCCTCCTCTGCACTGACTACAAGATCCTCTCCAAGGCCCTGGCCACGAGGCTGGGGAAAGCTATGGAGCAGGTCATCCACCGGGATCAGACCTACTGCGTCCCCAGCAGGTCCATGGTAGATAACATCTACCTGATGTGGGACGTTTTGGAGGTATCCAGTTCATTGGGTTTACAAACTGGCTTGTAAACCCAATGAAAAGGCAGTTGATCACGTTGAACACGGCTTCCTCTGGAAAACCATGAGGGGGTTTGGTGTCAGTGAGAGTCTCATCGCGAAGATCCAGGTACTGTACAGTGACATTGAGAGTGTGCTGAAGATCAACAGTAGCCTGTGTGCTCCTTTTAGGGTGTGTAGAGGCGTTTGACAGGGCTGTGCTCTCTCTGGGATGCTCTACTCACTCTCCCTGGAACCCCTCCTCCAGAAAATACGCTCGAGTGTTTATGGTCTGGTTTGACCTGGTTTTAAGAACAATATGGTTTATTCTGCCTACGCTGACGATGTTGTTTTTATTTAAAAAAAAAATCAGCAAGATGTAGTAACAGAGATCACAGAAAAGTTTGCTGCTGCGAGGGTGAACTGGGGAAAGAGCGAAGCCCTGGCCATCGGCGACTGGTCTGCTGGGCTCCTGGTTCTCCCTCAGGGTTTAGTATGGAGAAAAGACGGTTTTAAATATCTTGGTGTGTTTTTAGGAGATAAAGATATTGTAAAAAAAAAAAAGGGAAAACGTCGAGCAGAAAATCAAAAATAAATTGTCAAAATGGAAATGGCTCCACTCCCAGATGTCGTACCAGGGCAGAGTGTTGGTTTTAAACAACCTGGTGCCATCGCAGCTGTGGCACAAACTCAATGTTTTAGAGCCACCACCTGGCCTGCTTTCAAAAATACAGTCAGAGATGGTTAACTTTTTCTGGACTGGTCTACACTGGTTGCCGCAGTCTGTTTTGTTTTTACCAAAAGAGAAGGGGGTCCAGGGCCTTGTCCACCTGGCCAGTAGAACAGCTGCTTTCCGTTTACAGTGTTTACAGAAATATTTAACGAGTTCTCCTGTGTGGAGAGATGTGGCCAGCTGCATCCTCAGACATGTACATTTTCTGGGGCTGGATGCTGCTCTGTTTTCAACTGATTTTAGCTTTTTAAAGTTAAATGGGTTGCCTCAGTTTTATCAGGGTGTTTTTAAATTCTGTGCTCTTTTTAAATTGGAAAGAGCAAAAACGCATGATTCTCTGCATTGGTTTTTAGAAGAGCCTTTGGTCTCTGGGTCCAGACTGGATGTGTGTCGCCGCGCCATACCAGGGCTGTTGGAGGCGCTATGCAAGTCCAAGATGACGACCATGAAACATCTGGGGGAGGCAGCAGGACCGGATTCCTCCAACGCCCAGGCCGTTGCTACTCTGCTGGGGGTCCGGTCCAGCAGACTTGTGCAGCGCTTCCTGGACCGTTTGAGGGAGATGATTATGGCCGGGGAGAGGCGTCTCCTACATCTCCTTCACAAACAAAAGGTTTGCCGGACCCGACAGACCAGGTCCCTGATGTGAAACTGACCACCGGCTTTACAAAGGACAGTAGCCTCTGCTAGCCAGCAGCAACTCACAGCTGAGCCTACAAAGTACTGGCCCAAAAGTACTCTACAAGAAAATGTGTCAAAGTCCTAAATGAAAGAAGTTTATGGAACAGAAAACTGAGCGTGTGGGCAGACCGCCTGAGAGGACAAGCCCCTCAGTGGAGGACACTGTACAAACTGCCGGTAAAAAAACAGACTGGTGACCTCCAATGGAGGATTGTACACGGTGCCATTGCTACCAATTCATTTTTATCGGTTTTTAGTCCAGGGGTTTTAAATGAGTGTCCTTTCTGAGATCTGTCTGGGAGTGTTTTTCATGTTTTTATCAAATGTAAGAGACTGATGACATTTTTTAGTTTATTGATGAGTGTTTTTAGCTGTTTTGACATTGTTTTTACCAGTTCTTTATTTATTTATGGACTGCGTTTTAACAAAGCCAACAAACCAAACGGCCAGATTTTAAATTTTTTAATTGCCGAAGCCAAAATGCCAATTTATTCATCACGACGAGACAGACTCCAGGTTGGTCCTCATCTTGATGCCGTGGCATTGTGGAAATGCAACGTCAAATCTAGGCTGAGGCTGGAGTTTTGCTTTCACAGAGCCACTGGGAATATGAGAGCTGTGCCATTTCTAATCAGGGAGAACTCAATTTTAACAAGCTGCTAATATAAATATTTGTTTTTATTTGGTTTTCTTTAACCTGATAATTATGTAACAGTTTATTGTTAAACTATTGTAAATAAACATTTTGTTAAAAATCAAAAATTCTTCTTCTCATTATTATTACTGATCATCTGCTTCAGAAAGCACATGGCTGTTATTTTAAACAGCTCATGTTGTTCAAGGTGTGGCTGTACTGAACGTTTTTCCACCTCTTGCCCCCAAAATGGCTGTTCATGACATTGTGCTGCCTCATGTTTATTCCAGTCCTGCCTTTCTATTCTGACGATTCTGAGGAGAAAGGCTCTTGTTTTGTACCTGTGATCTCCCTTTGTGAAACAATCCATAAGTGTGACTCAAAGGGCTTCATGCCAATATTCTCAAGCCTAAAGTAATATAATTACTAACTCAATTATAGTAAAATAAAATCTGTTTAATCACTAAGTACATACTAAGATAGATTTGTTTGGCTGCAAATAACTACTCTTACTCTTTGCATGAATTAACCACGGGGAGTGGTTCAGTTTTAACATGTTCAGGCTCTGATTGGAAATAAATTAAAGAGCTTCTAATATATGATATTATCAGTCATCTAAAATGTAAAATAATGGGTTGTCAAATAAGAAATGAAAAACAAGAATGAGAGCATTACACAACATAAATAATCATCTGGCTGGGACACAGTAGTAACACATGACTTAACGAAGCCTCGAGGCAGATAATTTGCATCGTGACATTTTAAAAATTGAGGTCCTCAAATCATTCAATGAAATGTTACAGCCCTGCGGTCCTCCAACATTTGGATGCCTCCCTGTTCTAACAAACACTGTGACTGAATTACATCACCAGCAGGTTATCAGGTTATATCGCCATTTGTTTCATAAATGATATATAAGTTTCTGTGTACACAGTGATTAATAATTACCCAAACAACCTATTGTAAACAGTTTGAGACATGTATTCTGCCATTTACTGGATTATCATTGTGCTGCAGGCAGAGAAACAGCTTTTTTTCTCTTTTCAAAAGGTTGTCTCGCATGAGATTGGTCAGATGCTTTTATCCAAAAAGGTTTTGCTAATTTTATACAACATACAATGAAAATAATATATACATTGTTATTCACTTTTTTAAAGTAAAGTTTTATGTTTTGGAATAATGCAAAATTACTTAGAAATGTTTTTGTTATGTTACATTTAAATCGTGTTAAGATGTGTGTATCATATTTGATACTGCAGGTATTTAAGGTACTTTATGACTGAATAGTAATGTAATATTTTTATAAAGTAATCAATGTCATACCAGCTATATGGAGCAGTAAGCAGAAGATGATGAGGATTATGATGAGGTCTGGATTCCCATGCATGATGAAGACTATGAAGATCAAAGTGTAACCCAGACCAATATGGCAAGTGAGGTCCAAACAATTACCCTGCACACAGCCAAAAATGAATCCGTGAAGACAAATGTGGAAAAACAAATACAAATGGATACTGTCACTACTACTGATACTGTCACGTTCCACACTTTGATGTTATTGCCAGGGTTGAGGACAGTTCAAACAAACAGTCGTTATAAAATCCCTTCTATATGTTCAAGCACTTTGTAACCGGTTAAATGTTCCAGGGGATTGCAAAACATTTTCCACTGGCTCAATGCCAACAAATTAAGAAACAGGTTCACTACCTGTCAAACTAGATCACAGTTATGTTGTTGTCCTGGTTCACTCTGAAATCCTTTCACTATTAAATTATTTTCCATTCCTCATGAAGAAATTTTCCGTCCACTCCAAAACTCGTATAACGCTTTTCAAGTCAGCCATTGTTGAATCGCATGAGTTCATGGGAGGTTTTGTTCGTCTTCATATATTATCAGCATTTTCTAAGCTTGGCTTTAGATCCCGAAGATGGTGCATGTACATCTACTGGCTCACTGTTACAGTAACCATCATCGATGCTAGAAACCTCTACAGAAGAGATTAGCTGAAGCTACAACCTAAAATGCTTTAGTTAGCACTTCTCCTACAAGTGCAGGAGAGGTCAAAATCAAGTATGGTCCAAACCACTTTCCTCTCCTGAAGCGACTTCAACGGCCCCCTGCAGAAGACCAAGCTGCAGAGTGCCTCTTGATGTGAGAAAGAATGGCATTGATCATTTTCCAACATGGGAAGCCTGATAGAGACTCAAGGACTGCTCTGGAAATCACTTTTTACACATCTACTGTAAAAAGTGTAACATACATCTTTGCCTGAACAAGGACAGACACTCATTTGGTGCCTACCACGATGTGAAATAAATGGCTGTGAAAGGTTGGTGGAAAAAAGCCTGAGACAAACTTCCTAAAGTGTTCCATATTTTATAAATATTATAGACAACATTTGTTTTCGCATGTAAAACTCACATTGTTGTGAGCCAAAAGTTCTAAGAAAATCCTGCCGTATAAATGTGATACAAAAAATATCTCATAAAATAAATGACATGGCAAAAAAAGAAAAGATTTTGCTTCAAGACTTCATGAAGATCCTAGTTCTAAAAAATTTGAATTTTCTGACTATTTTTTGATGGGCCAGGCCTTAGAGGGCTAAGAGGCCTAGGAGATTCATTGCCTTAAGCAAGATGTGTCAAACCTGGGATGCTTTTAAAAGTTGCTGCTTCTTTGAAAGACCCCTGTGTCAAATGCCATGTGTGGATGAAAACGAACACGACACCTCATCCTGAACATACCACTGGCACCAGGGAGGTGGCATTGTCATGCTTTCAGGACGATTATTTTGAATAGAAAATGTTAATCTGTCAGATTACTGGCTTGGCAGAAAAAAAAAATCAAAGAACAGCTAGGTCTGCAGAGAGATCCAAATATACCAGGAAAGGTGTAATTCCTGGACCTTTCCCCAAACCCATACAGTTGTATGGTTCTGAGAAGGGCTGATAACCTCACACATCCTGGACACAATCTGTTAAGACTTTCACCTTCAGTTCAACGCTGCAAAGCTTGTGTTTTGTAAACACAAGCCACCACAAAATCAGTTTCTTCCCCCGGGCTGATGTGCTCAATAAACACGTTACAGCCTGAACTATAAGGATATTGGGATGATTCAACCTGCCTTGTTTTTTTAAGATTTGGTTGGAGCTAGTAGTCTTTACTAAACAGCATAGAAACACGAGGTGGGGAGAGTAACAGGAAAGGAGTGGAGAGGGTGACAGGAAAGCAAACGACCAAGACCAGGAATCAAACATGTGAAGGACTGCAACCTCTGCATATGCTCTAAAAATCAACTCGCAGCACAAAGCCTGCCTTTTTTTTTAAAGCAATACCGGATGAACACCTACATATGTCCATTTTAATCTTTTTTGTTATTGGCCTCTGAAGTTGATATATCGTTGTCTGTAGGGTATGGAAATATAAAACGAAGTCCAATTTTTTGTTTGTGCATACAAACAAGGCTGGTAAAGCTTGACTCTGATAGTGATAATCACTTCATCATAAATGCAGTGTGTATTAGCTCTATACTTTTACGAGAGCCTTGAGGTTTATTGATCCAGTTTATGGAGTTGTGAGATATATATATATATATATATATATATATATATATATATAGTATATATATATGTATAGCTTTTATGTGTAGAGGTTTTTTTTTGCAACTCCGCAGTGTGAGATATGATTTTTTTCCCCCTCATCTAATCTAATGTCATTTTTGTGTAACAAAAGGACAGTATTCCCCTACAGCCTCAGGCACCTGACTACTCATGTCTGTTTCCGTTTGTTTGTTTTTCTATTTTTTAGGCTGTACTGAAATGTAAATTTCCCCCTTTGAGGATTAATAAAGAACATCCATTCATTCATTCATTCATTAAAATTAGTGCAATGTGTCTAGCCCTAAATCCTGTAGTCTTATATTTGGAGATATAATCCTTGTGCAAAGACGACAATTTAGCTCCTCACAGCAAGAAAACCAATCCTGGAACAGAACAGTACCCGTCTTGTTCATTTGACCGAAAGAAATAAAGACAGAAACTTGTTCCAACTTGTTGTCGGACCCTGCCAACAACTCCACCCAAATCAACAAGCGATGATTGTAAGTCCTTGAAGCCACAAGTGAGCCACTTCCCATTGCTGGAGGTGTCTCTCCCACCACATTTTCTTGCAAAAGAAAATGCTAATCAAATCACTTGCTGTCTCGCTGTTAATGGCTTTCCAGTAAATGTTTTTGAGGTTGCGGTATGTGTGATCATCAAGATTAACGAATTTTGCTTTGCGATTTGTCATCATTTTTTTTTTACATGTATAATCCAGATGCTGAGGGACAAGTATGCAAAACCAAAACTCTTAAATCAATCAGTGTGTTAAAAATTGTCTTTGCATTTGTCTTTTTTTATCTGACGGTAAAAGATATCAAATAAGCGTGATTGAAACCTTTTCATTACCCCCTCAAAAAGATAACAGCTGTCAGGAAAGAATATTTTGACATGCTGCCTTTTGAGTTCATGTGGTTCCATTGAGCTTAACAAAAAATTAAACCACCCAATCTAAAAGGTACAGGAAAGCTCCTAGTCCTTGTCATTGCATGAGTTCTGAACATTGTCTTGCATCATCTGCACCTCTTACACTGTTTCATGTCTTCTCACGCTTCTCTGCAAACTTCAGTGCGTTTTACTTTGATTTTGAGGACGCAGCAAACACGCAGAAGAAGATTGAGCAAGAATCTGTAGCAAGTCTGAAAAACTGATGATGCATCCAAACTGACAAACTGAGGTCATTTGTAGTTTTTCTTTTTGTGGAAATATAGTAAGAGTTTCAAGTTACTATGTACAAAAAAGTATGTCAAGAATCTTTATTCGTCTCTGGGAGAAGGAAAAGCTGTTACAACAATTACATCATTCTGTTTATACAAGAAATGTTATGTAAATAGGTAGTAAATATGACTTTAAAAATCATAAAACAATTGTCTCAGGGGCTTTTTCCATTTTCCCACACATTCCTCACATCAGTTTCATTCTAAGCCTGCAGAGATGAGCTGTCATTGTCCAGCTCACCTCGTTGTCTTGGCCCATTAAGGCGGTTAACAAAGCATAGGATAAACTAATCTTTATATCATTTGTGTATACATTGTGGGCCGCTGAACCAGCTTCATAATTGAAAAGGAATGTACCCAGGGTTTAAGACGTGCAAGATCCAGCTTCATGTGATCTGCTTGCCAAGCGGTTTCATGAGAAAAATTGTAGAACTAACTAGTCATATCATATTGAAGAATGATTTCTATTGCTGCTTTGTAAACAATCAACATGACGCCTTTGGAGTTGGAGACCATCCAAACAGTGAAGGTCTAGTGACGACGCTAAGGTATCTGTGAGTTACTGTCTAGATGAAAACTCTGAGCTACTTGTGTTAATTGATCTGCTTATTACTTTGACCATGTATGACCACAGGAGTCCAGTCACCAACTGACCTGGGATCCATTACCCAGGGTAGTTGTGCACAACTGCACAACTGAGTTCTTGTGCAGTTGATGAGCAGCAATAAAACAATTTCTAAAGTATTTGGAATTTGGCACTTCATGTTTCTTTACACTCGAGTTTTCACTTGATGATCACAGATTGTGGAGGCTGCAATCGCTTGTTGCCCTGTTGTGATGCCTGTGCAGGAGTGTGACATAATGTCTGGAGTATTTTTCGAGCAAGTCACCTGATATTCCCTTCTCTTCCTGTTTGGTCTGCTGAGGAGCAGACGGTGGTCACAAACAGAAAATGCATTCTTCTGTCAAATTACTACTGGATTATGGTGGTAAATGAAGAGGATGATCTTTAAAAGGTTTATGTGGGTAAAAACAATTACAATCATGATAGCAACCAGAATTGTATCAGTAAAATTAACAGAATAGCAGGGGGAAGCTATTTATTGTGTCTACCTTCATATATACAGAAAACATGCTAACCAGGAAAAAAGTGAAACATACTGGAAGTTGAACAAGTACTTCAGCCTCATTTGGTGTCCGACATACGACTGCATTCGTCATGATAACAGCTACAGCACAAATACAGCGATCTGTGCCATTTTTGCACCAGTATTTAATTGTGCGCACAATCTTTGTAAATCACCCATGATGGCCCTATTAATAACCATGCACCTTTTTTCCCCACAAGTAATCTAGAGCTCAATTTTTGTGTAAATGTTTAAGATTAGAACTGAGGACTTCAAAAAACCCAGATGGACCAGTTCCAGTGATCTGTTTGTATCTGCTAATTTTATCTTTTTGCTGGTTGGTTTAAAAACTCTGTGTAAGTTTATTTGTCTAAATGTGTCTAACCAGTCGTCCTGCTACTAAAGCTGGATGTAGTGCTCTTTGAAAACATTGGTTTTGGCATTGACTGGCTCTGAACAGGTTGGAAGTCATTTTATGTTGTTTATATTCTTGTTCTAATATTTAGTATTGTCTGATCTTTTATGCATTTTGAATCGGTAGAAGGATCTGTCTATGTCTCACTGCAAGATGGTTGGCATTTTGTTGCGGATTTTTGCCTTCATAAAATATTTTTAGAGACATTATTTGGAGGGCCTCCACATTTTACGTTGTTCTACAGATGTGCATTATATGAATGTGCTTGGCCTTTGTTGTCATGAACGGGGTTGGAGTGGTGGTGAAGAGGGACGTAGAGACCCAGGTATGAGGAGAAATGGTGTTTTAATGACAAAGCTCACAGTCCAAAACAGGCAGGCAGCAAGGCAGAGCAGAAAAACACAGAGGCTCAGCACCGGTGGCAACTGACACTAAAAAACAGGACTGACACAAAGAGCTAAAGCCCACACAGGACTTCATAGTTCTATTGTGCGGGCAGACTAACTAAAAAGACGACGCTTGACACGACAACACAAACTTAGACGAGGAACACAGACAACAGGTGAGACTAAATACAGACGGGGTAATCAAGGGAACGAGACACACCTGGGAGACAATCAACAGGGAAGACGCAGAGACGGGACTCACAGGGAACAGGATCACACAGGGAAAACTCAAAAATAAACACACAAACACGGATCATGACAATTTTTAAATGTTGATTTGAAATTTTTAACATAAAGTGTCTCTCTTTGTAAACATATTCAGTTTTGTGTAGATCCTAAGCTAAAAATAGAAAAAAAAACAGTTCCTGAAACAACTTTCACAAAAATAGTTTGGTATTATATACTGGAAGAGGGCAGGATTTCAGACTTGCTCCAGTTCCTCTTTGTTATTTTTTACCGTCAAGATCTTTTGTTTTCTTCAATTGTCTGTAAACCTACATATATTTTTGACAAGCTCATGTGCTTTTGGTCTGCACATGTGTGATAGATGAGGCAATACTGCTCCTGTTAGGACCAGAAATCCAGGCGGAGGAGGTTCAGCGTTCTGAAACCGGGTACTTCTGTTTCCCTTCTGTTTCCCTTGATATGACAATATATTAGTCATTAATAATCATCATAAGAATCTGTCGGTCATAATCAAAAGGAAACCTTTGAAATATGTCCAGAAAGCAGGAAAATTGCATGTTCTTAACACCTTATTAGCCCCATGGAAGGAAAATAGCTGTTTGTTTTTTAATGGTGCAAACCTTTACACATACATGCTTTAAGGGAAAAAAGTGTCATTGAACACAGGAAAACTTGTTTGCAGAGAAGCTGCATGTAAAAATGTGAATGAAAAATTAACCATTTAAAATGACCAGCACAATCAGGTATTCAAGTGCATTGAATTTCTTATATCTGCTTGAAGAATGGGAGAAAAAACAAACTTTCACAAGAAATCAGCTCAAAAATAAATATCTACCTGATCCCATTAGCTTACGTTAAAACAAGTAGTAAGATTAGCTACTATAAATACACAGATGATGCACAGCTCTATGTTACGATGTCACCAGGTGACTCAGAACCCATCCATGCTCTGCTTAGATCAAATCAACACATGAATGTGCAATGACTTTGTCCAGCTGAACAGAAACAAATCTGACGTTATAATCTCTGGACCTAAAGAGGAGCAATTTAGAGTTGGTGCACATTATCAGTTATTAGATCTAGAAACTAGAGACACAAGATCTTTGAGTAGTGATGGACTCTCACCTGAACATCCAGAGTCACATAAAGACAATTAGGAAAGTCGGCCTTCTATCACCTGAAGAACATTTCCAGATTTAGAGGACTTATGTCTCGGCAAGATCTAGAAAAACTCATCCATGCAAAGTCACTGTTGATTATTGCAACAGTGACTTCAAGATCTGTCTAAAAATTCAATCGGAATGCTGCAGCTCGACTTCTCAATGGTCCAAGTCTATTCTAATTTCCCAGAACCAAACATGGATAAACAAACTTCCAGGAAACTGGAAAACGGCTGAAACACTCGATTTCTTTAAATCAAGGATAATGGAATTTGTCAAAAATGTCACGTTTATTTTTGTTTCACAATTGGTTACTGTAGCATGATTTTACCATGTAAAGCTCATTAAACTGGATTATTGCTGAAATGTGCCAACACAAATAAACTTGACTTAAAGTGTCTTTTTTCATGTATATAATTCACTTTAGATAAATTCAGTTTAGCTATTTTACACCAGTTTCCAACAGATGAAATCTGAAACAATAATTCATCATTTACAAATTCATAAATCATATTCATAAAACAGGACAGTCATTTCAGTTTATTTGCCATGGTTTTCTATCTAAGGAGACAAAGCTGAATGCATCCAGTGGCTGCCTCTGCAGCAATCACTGCTTTTAAGTAAGCATGAAATGACTGTGGGCATACAGCCCATTACATTGTCTTGTAATGTTGAGCCAATTTATGGTGAAAGTAAAAAGAAGCCACTGCAGTAAAAAGAGTTTAAAGGGATGTGGTTCATACATTTAAACTTCAATCTTAAATGATCCTGTAATTCCTTATATAAATATTTTAACCAAAGCAACATTTGAGGTGAATCATTTGATGACATCAGCGCAGGTCTGATGCACAACTGTTTCTGTAGAGTACAAGTAGCTGGAATAATTACAAAAAATTATTGTTTTTAAATTACAGCCTAGCTGCCCTTTACATAATTGGCTTTAACAAAGGCTTTAATAAAACCTTAACAGATTTCAGAGTTTTTTCCATTTGTGGCTTCTTGAGGTGCAAGTGGGAGGACTGCAGGAAAAACAAGTCTGTTTATCATGGATCTTGTTTACTGGCGTGTTGAGTACTTCCACCGTGGCTGTACCAGCATTAGCTAAACACTTGTTGAACCTTGTTTCAGACTTGTGCTTTATTTATTCCGGACCCCTATCCTACTGCATGTGTGTTTATCTCAGCGTGCTTGTCTCAATCTCTGTATATGAGTGCAGAGAAACGTGGTTTCCAAAGCAACGGTGGGCCTCTGCACCTGAACAGTATCGTCTCATCAACCTGTATTTTGCTAACACCACTCCTTTGCCCACTCCTGGGTTTTTACAATTGTTGAAAGCACCATAAAAGTGTCCCAAGATAATCATCTAAGGTTTTGCAATGAAGGTTTCTGTCTTCCAACCATATCCCAATTGTTACTCTTTGTGGTGGTTTCATATCGTTTTTGAAATCCAAATAAAAAGTATTCCTCTATTATCTAATCAAACCCTACTATAAAGTCTAATAGTAGAAGAGATACACATTTTTACTTCACTGATTGCCATTAAAACAAATGAAAATTCTTTCATTTAAGGTTAGTTAAATTATTTATATTTGCTAAAAGGCAGGCAGAAAACAAATCAAAAACATTTTTTAGAAATTTCTTTCTAACTTACTTCATATTCAGAAGTTCACATACATTTGATTAGTATCAGGGATAATTGTAGAGTTTAAGCTGTGGGTCAAACATTTTGGGCTTCTTCCCTCAATCTTCTCACAATTGTTTGCTGGAGTTTTGACACATTCCTCTCAACCCATTACTCCAGAACTGGCAAAAATCAGTCATGTTTGCAGGCAACGTCACTGTCACATGCACATTTTCAGATCTTCCCACAACTTCTCCATTGGGCTGAAATCTGGGCTTTGTGATGGCAACGACAACACATCGACTTGTTGTTCTTTTGAGGTTTACTATTGTCCCCCCTTTTCCTCCGTCATTTGGCTGCCATCATCAAATGATCTGCAATTATTTGGAGGCAAATCAATAATCAAATGATGTCTCCAAAAATGAAAGTCTTTATTGAATGTTTGGTAGGGTTCCACATAGAGGGATTGTTGTATCTTACCCTGTGCATCAAGAAAAAAATAAAAAGTTGGACGCAAGCAATTTTTTACTCTTGCGAAAGCGTTAAAAGGGGGAGTTATGTGAAGGCATTACGAGGCCTTGAGCGATGTAATATCCATCCTCAATTGAGGAAATGCTCCAAAAAAATAGGAACTGTCTCAAAAGAAATCATAGTCCGAGTCGTTTTTTCTTAGTCATCTCAATAGTAGTGTCAATGTTTCATCCTCAAATAGAGGTATCATCGTGGACATAATCTGTGTATTTTTTAATATTCAAAATAGTCAAAGTACATAAGCCAGCTGACACATAAACTTCATGGTTAAAAGTATAACTCAGCCATAGGTGTAAATCCCAGAGGGGTCAGGGGTCCTGGATCCCCCTCCTCACCCCACGCTGGGAAAAGTCTAGAATTGTCCCCCCCCCAAATAAATCATGAAAGAAACCCTTGTATTTAAACAATATCCATATAAAAAAGGCAATAGAAACAAAGAACGAAGTAAATCTGCCATTCATCTAAGAAAAAAATAAGAATACATTTTTAGATTCCCCCCACTATTGTTAGAGCAATGGTTCAGTCCAAAGTCTAGGAGGAGCAACAGCTGCTACTGAATGGCACAGGATCCATTAGAGCTGCTAAGTGAGGAGCTAGCTGTTAGCTGTGGCTCTGCAGCACTAATAAAACACCCTCCAGTAAGTAAATACTTAAAGCAAAAGACATATAACATGTTTTATTTACTTTCACTGCTCAATAGGAAAAAACACATCGACAATAAACAGTTTGTTATTTCATTACTTTGGCTGAATCATGATAAACTGCCACCTTATGCCTTGGTAATCAAAACTGGCTAAACTGCTACATTGGTTTTATAGACTTAGCTCCTTTGTCTGTTGAAGGTAGCCAATATTTCAATTATATTTAGCGCTTTAACTCTTACTTTAATAAGAGTTTGAAACTGGAGCGGCTGAGCATTACCACTAGCTGACAGGTCAGTATGGGAGAGGATAGCAGAGGAACTATTGCAGATGACAGTAAAACAAAAAAAAGTATGCCTTTATTTTTTATCTTCAACGTAGAGCCTTCAAAACCACAAAATAAAATCTGAATATTTTTCTAGAAAACTCTGGTCCTGACCTTTAAGTTATGATACTTTCCAGATATTCCTTTTCTACTATTTATAGGTACTCAGCCATCCAGGACATGAAAAAACCCCTCAAAAATAAAAGTTTAAAGCAACTTAAGTTATCATTTAAAAAACACATGACTTATATTGAGAACCACTGAAATAAATCAATATTTATGAAGAATTTTATTAAGTGGAGTTACTTATTAAAACTTGTTTGTAGTCAGAGCCTTAAGTTATTAAGGTATAGCAGAGATTTGATCTGTGACTCTGAACCAAACTCATATCTAAGCAACAATCTTATTTTGACTTGTAATGTATGGGTCTTAGCAGGTTGTTTACTGAGAAAAACACTTTTGCTATTCATTGCTACTTACTTGTCAGTTTAAAAAAACACACACAAAGACATTTAAGCCGCATTTTACTGTAACTTTGCCAATCCCCCCATAATTGCTCTAAAAAAATTTCTCTGTTTATGGTCCCCCCCAATAATGAGATGGGATCAACACCCTTGAACTCAGAGATATCCTGATAAGATGAAGATTGTTATTACTACATTAATCACGCTGCTGCAACTCATTGTTTTGACATTAGTCTGCCGTCACATCTGCAGTTTCATGCTGGTTTATGTATGTGAAACATTACAAAATAAAGTAGACATAATCAAAACAGGGGTATGACTTAAATGCTTTTTTCTTTAAATATCCATAATGAGGTAATAGGTAAAGCTCAAATTTGAGTCAAGCAGGAATTTAAGGAATCAATCTGACCAAGTCTAAAAACAAATATCTACAAATAGAGTGAAACATTGGAGCAGAAACAGTGTCCTGGGCTTCTTATTGAAATTAAATATTTCAATGACATTGAATTACCTGTTATTACTACACTGTAGTTTAAAGGCCCAGTAGTGCCTTGTATAACTTGTTATTCTAGGAATGTCCTATTTCCAGTCAAGCCATTAAAAAAATAAAAACTAGCGATACGACTTTAGAGAAAACTGTGCACACAAGAGTCTATTTTCAGTGAAAAAATAAATAGAAAAAGTCTCAGCAATCAGAAATGTAAACCCCAATGGTGCTTCTTACTAAAAAGAAGTTATTTGTACTCATTTCAGCTAAATTGTAAAAATAACTTATAAATTGAGCAGAGTAGATCCAAAACAAACAGCTTGATGTACTAACTCAATTACTATAAGCACAAATGAATCATTTAGTTTGGTCTGAGTCAGTGATCACAACTTAAACAATTCAAAGAAACAATATTCAAAGAAATACAACCTCTTTCTGGCGACATCACAGAGCTTGCCACACAATGCTGAGGAGTTTTGCCTGGACTTGCCGGCTATTAGCGAAAAATTTCCACACAGAAGAGTTTCATAAACTGCACTGTGAAAATTACAGGTTGCTTTGCCTTTGATCGTTGTTTATACAGAATTTGCAGGTAAAATTATGCAACTATTTTTGCTGATATGCAAAAAAAATGGACCATGCTGATGGAGCTTGCTAGCACATCTCCAGCCTAGCATTGTTTTAAGTCAACTTGAATTAATTTAAATTGGAGCGGTTGACGGCTTATTTGGTTTAAATAGTGAAATAACTTACTAATTCAAATCTACACAGAACACAACTTCTCAGTAAAATAAAGTTTAATCTTTTTAATTACAGTTTTTCTAGTCCAACTGTATAAACAGAATGTGTCAAAGTAGTATTTTTTTTTAAGGAGGAACTGCCTGTTTGCACTGCTTGCATCTTCGCTCCCTCGTGGCATGAACTCTACAGTAAATGTTTACTCTGCCTCTGCATGGTGGTGCTGCTGCGCAGTCCACATTCTTAACTAATGAGCCATCATTTAATCCAGGTGCACTAAACCAGGGAGAGACCCTTTAACCTTTAACTTTGGGCACCACTGACGTAGATGAGGCAGAACGAGTGAAAGCACTGAGGTGACAAACCTGAAAACACTTTGTATTGGCTTGCTTTGTTTTGCATGGTGATGCCAACTCGTCTAAGTTGTCTTGGAAAAAAAACAACCATATCTCTCATATCAAATACAAACAGTGCACCTGACAATGTGTGAAGAGGATTCCCAACTGTGCCCTGCCAATACACACTTTTTACCTTCAGGAAAACCACATGCACATCAGGTTGGCAAAGACGTCTTCAATTGTCTATTAGAAAATACAGTGACTTGAAAGTGTTCATACCCCTAGAACTTTTCCATATTTTGTCACATTATAACCACAAACATAAATATATATATCATTGGAAATTTGACGTGATAGACCAACAGGTATACAATCATAAAGTTGGAAGAAAATTGTTACACAGAGTTCAAAAATATTTTTTGCAGATGAAAAACTCTAAGCTGTGACATGTAAAAGTATTCATCCCCCCTTTCTCTGAGTTTAACCAGCTGCCTTCAAAAGTTGCCTGATGTCTTAGACTCCACCTGTGCGTAATCTCAGTACACAGTCTGCTCTGTGTCGGCCTCAGATCTTGATAAAGAAAATATTGGTGTGACGGAGGAGCCGTCACGAGCCCGTGTCAACATGCGAGCACACACACATACACAATCGCTAACTTCCTTCTGTTCCAGGTTGGACTGATGCGGTTCATCGTGGGTGCACAGGCGGTGTTCCTGCTTCAGTTAGCATCCATCCTAATTTGTTTTCATTTTCAAACATTTTCCCGGTCATGTTTTCAAGCAGGATTATTTCCGGTTGTGGCGCGCCAGGAGTCATTTGATGACGTCATCGGAACATCCCGAGTGTTCGCTATTAAATTGATTGTTGTATTTTTGATTACAAGTTTGTTTATTTTTCTTAGTATTGTTATTATTATCATTATTATTTTTTGTTTCCTCTAAGAGTTCATTTGAGTTAGAAGTAACTGTTTAATTAGTTTTGTTCGCTTGTTTGGTCTCTTCTGTGGGCGGAGCCTGTGGCTTTAAAAGCAGGGCTCTGGGTCACAGGGAGGCAGTCTGTGGCTAGACTCCTGCCAGATCACAGTGAAGGTGATGGA
>CAEGAF010052440.1:0-16310 GCA_903067075.1 Micropoecilia bifurca
TCTGTAATTGCAAACAAAGGTTTCTGTACCAAATATTAAGTTTCTTTTTTCTGGTGTATCAAATACTTATTTCACACCATAAAATGCAAATTAATTATTTAAAAATCATGCATTGTATTTTTTCTGGATTTTTGTTTTAGATTCCATCACTCACAGTTGAAGAGAACCTATGATAAAAATTACAGTCATCTACAAGCTTTGCAAGTGGGAAAACCTGAAAAATCAACAGTGTATCAAATACTTGTTCTCCACATTGTATTTAGTCTCTAGTCTCTTTTTATTTGCTTTATCATGTTTGAAATGTTATAGAAACATCTTGCCATGGAATAGTTGAAAGGAGGATCCAAATGCAGAGAAGAAATAAGAGGCAAACAAGTGAAAGTAAACAGTTTTAGTAAAAAAAAGAAAGTAAATTAAATAACTTGGTGTGAAAGAAATAACAATTTCTAACCTAATGAGAAAAAAATATCACCTTTTTATCACATTCAAAACTCACCATGTTATTGTTATTATATCTCATTTTATGTTCCCAAAATAACACTGGTTGACCTGAGATTGGCTTTAAAACAAACTGTCAAGACGTGAATTATTGTCATACTTCCTATTCCCTTAGGAATTTTTAAGACTTTATTTTAAAGTCGCCCAGTTTTCCAGTAATTTATCCTTTATACTGCCAACAATATTTAATTCTACCTTTCTGTATTTCTTGTTCAGATTTCTGCTAACAGTTTCAAACCATTTGAATCACTTTGTTTCTCTATAAGGATTATGTAAGTGCTGTGAACAGAGCATTGACTCATCCATCATATTGTTCTGTAATCTTTTAAAGTGGTCTCAACTGATTGTGCTTTGGGTTTTCCAAAGGTTTCTCAAAGTTTTCCCCTTATTCAAAGCAAAATCGATAAAAACTGAGCTTCCACCTTGATTTTAAATGGATGCCATGGTTCAACAATATTAGACTCATTATTTTACCCTGTTATTTTGATATCAACTATATGCTTCTTGAAATTTTGAAGGATTTTGGCTCATATTTTGTTTTGTGCCACACCATTTCAAATAACTTTCAGGAATTTAATTTGTTTAATCATTGAAACATACAAAAGGTAACAGTTCAATAGACTATAGTACTTTGATACCACTAAATTGAATCCTGACAAAGATTTAAGGTAAAAACCTGATCCTGAAAGATGAAAGTTTCCTTTAAAGATGGTATTCAGATACTGTTCTTAAACAAGCCCACAAATCTATTCATGAACACATCTAAAAAAGAGACACACAAGAAAGTCAGTCTGCTTGGAAGAAAAATATGGAAAAATTAAAGTTGGTTAAAATCTTTGCACAGTGGTGTAGCTTAACACTTCCCCATATATTTAAAGCATGTGGAAGTTTTTATTTCTGCCTCTGTTAGATGAATTTCCCCCCTTGAACTCTCCTGAGTTTAGCCCTCATGATTGATTGCTGTGCTGTACAGACATAGCCAGAAAAGCTGAGCATTTATATGGGAAGCATCTTATGAGAACAGTAAAGTGGAACCATAAAACAATTCCGCCTCCGTTCCATCGCTCTACCCCGGGTCCCAGTCATGCCTTATATTATTCTTCTCAGTCTTGCAATGTGCAGCAGTAATTTCTCTGGTGAATTACCACTTGTTGACCTTTCATGGCTTTAAGAAAGGGCACTTTCACACAAACTGTGTGTGGAGACTTCCTCCAGCCTCTTTAACGGCAAATGAAGGAAAACAAACACAGGAAGGGTGTTTCCTCAGTCCAGTTTTTATTGGAAATAATTGTGATTAACACATTATTTTGACATGGGTGTTCTTGCTATCAATCTACCAAAATCAAAGAATAGTAATTTAATGCTCGTTCTTTCACAATTATAGAGCTCATGGCTCAAATAGCTACCTGAAAACACATTAAGCAGAATGAAAGGGACACCTAATTTCTTCCAAATGAAGGCTTATAATGACTTACAAAAATGTAAATGTTTTGAGCATCATGTTTAGCTCTAATAAACCAACTGTAGTGAACTTACTGAACTGTAAAAATGTCAAAAACCCCATTCAGTACTAGGTAATAATGCCACACTCACCCACTGAAAAAAAGAATTTAGCTCCAATTTAAAATAAATTGTTGAGTTGTTACATGCAATAGAATTATTTTTTAAAAGTTAAATTATTTACTTTTGTTCAATTGACAACTTGATAAAAACAATATATTTATTTGGAGAAACTTAATTTTGTGACTTGTATCAGATTCATTCATTTGTTTAAGTTGGTTCATATGTTTTTTGTTTTCAGTGCATAACATTTTTAACCTGTATTTAAAACATTTACAAGCACAACTTCAGTTTCCATTACTGTTTGGATTTCTTTCTGTTGGATCTGCCTTTGTCCTCTGGTTAACAATTCATTTTGTGTCATAGTTCAGCTCCCTTTGTTTATGAGCTTCCCTTTGTTCCTCTTACCTTATTAACAGTAGTTTTCAGTGTTCAGAATTGCTTTCTTTTCTTCCCTTTGTATTTTACTAAATTCATCTTCAGTTTCATGATTTATCTGTGAAATAAACTAAAGATTTTAATGAAGTTGGTTAAAACCAAAGCCTGGTAAAAACATTTCTCAAAATTTAATGAGTGCTAATGAAAACACAAGCTCGTTGCTAACCGGATTACAAGCTAACAGACACTAGATGGTTGAATCTTTCCTGGCAAGTTCACTTACAGAAAGACTAAGCACATATTTGATGTTTGCTCTTTGATGCAGTTACCCTCCAGGCACCAAATCAAACACTTCACAGCCATCGGATCCATGCTCTCTATCCCTCATTTACATTCATTTTACTGTTCCGCAGACATATGTTCAATTTCCTGTTCGTAATTTTTTTCTCTTTTCACTGACTGATGTGTCTTCATTGTTCAGTTGCAACTGATTCGGCCTCTTTAACCTCTGACTCACGACGAACAAACCCTCGTTTCTGAACCGTTGAAGCATCACACTAATCTCCTCTAAAGCCTTGAATCTGGTAGTCTTGCATATTAAAGCAGAAAGAAGGAGGGAGGGGAATTTTCTGACCATTCAAAATGTAGTGTGTTGGGGCCTTTATCTCTTTTATCTTGCGTAGCAACAAAAGAACATCCCATTCCTCTCTCCTTCTCTCTGTTCATAGGAGGCTAAGCTTACAAAGTCTGTTTCGGTGTGAATTGTGGAATGGTGTGTTTCAGTGACTGAGACTTCAAAATCGTCCTCTTATGTCAAAGCGTCAATCTGCAAGACGCTTGCGGGGGTAGGGAAAAAAATCAGCAAGGTAATTTGGAGAGCATCAAAGCTCAAGGAAATGCTAGTATCATTATCCTCTGATAGCAGAGTGCTGATTGACTCCTTCTTGCTGAAAGCCATTAGCAGAGCTGATTCAGAGAGGACTGGGCCATGACTTTACTGATAAGCAATTACCGAGGTGTCATTCTGTCCCGACGAAGTGAGCTGTGAAATCTGCTCCTCCAGGTCACATAAACAGAAAGTTTTAATCAACGCTCACCAAGGAAGAGCAACAAAAATACAGCAAGATGCTTGGAAAACGGAGTGTAACAGGAAATGTTTGTGTTATATTCAGTTTTTTGGTCCAGCTGGACTAATTTTTAAATGTGGCCTTGTTTTCTAATTCCAAAAGATACAAATACAATGTCTTTTAAGTACGTTCATACACCGTAAGTGTTATCACTATTGCTCACGTTCGGACCACAAACCACAATGTATGTTTTAGAGGCATTAATAAATCCATCCAGGCATCCATAGCAGGCTGCTATTGACCGATTACTTTGATTCGGGGGTTGGATCATGGTTCCCCTGACTTTCAGGCTTGTTACCAAAGGTTAAATCCTCTTTAGATAATCTTTAGATAACTTAACTAATTATCTAATCTGTGCACTGACCCTTGTCAGAAGAAACCCCAGCGAGAGGCAGAAAATAATTTATTTGTGTTCAGAGTAAGAAGGTGTGGCATACTAGTGATTTTGATCCCATAATGAATATGGAAATGTGTAAACACCATAATAAGTGAGAAATAAGTTGGTTTGATCCATTAAAGCCTGAAGCTCTGCGTGTCTGAATGCATTAACGTGTCACTCCAGGGTGTGATTGTGCATTTTACTGACAGTTTGTTCCTTTTATTGATTGTTGTCACATCAGCCATGTGAAGCAGACAACTTCTCTGTTTGAATATTTCATTTATTCTTCAAGCGTTTCCTCAGAAAACACATGTATAGAGTGAGAACACAGCTTCTCATGTGATCCTCAAATTTATCCTACAAGTCTTTTTAAAACTGCCTCAAGTTTGAGAGAATCACATCTTACTGGAAAATGGCTCTGGTATCTTTTCAAAATAAAAGCAGTGCCACACAAAGCAAATTTATACAATGATGCCAATCCAGAAAATAATAGAAAGTTTGATTTTTTTCCCCCCAAAACTTGCAATGACAAATTGATTAGCCTAACAAATGTGACTCTCACAGTACAGAAGAACATGTCTTGATGGAATCTTGAAGAAGACCGAAACATACTTTTTATCATCCACTGAAAATGTGGATGAGAAATGTGATAGCTCTCTTCTGGAAAAACAATGTGATCTAGCAGACTCCTTAGAAAAGGAGGCTCATAGCTCCAGTCCTCAACTGGTCACTGAAAATGGATGCATCCCCGAAACACAGGAGATGGTGGATGAGCTATTTTAGACACAGCCACCTGGGAGGAAGAAGCTTTCATTTCAGGCCATGGTGGAGTTATGCGCCCCATTGATCAGAAGATTTCTGTTGAAATTATGCTTCACTGGTCAAGGAAACTGTCTTCTCCACTCCTCAACTGGTCACTAAAAATGAATCCTTGTCTAAAATACTGGAGACAGAGGATGAGCTGGGGGATAAAGAGCCATTGACATGTAAGGACATGAACAAAAAAAAACAGTGTCTAACTTTCTGTGAACCGGAACAAATTGAGGTGGAAAATGTCCCAGAGTTGTCTGATGAACAAACCCAAATAAATGTTCAAGTGTAAAATGGCCCTGACAAACAAACCCAAGAAAATGTCCAAGTAGAGAATGTCCCTGAGGTCCCTGACAATCAAACCTCTGAAGCTGCAGGCTGCAAAAATCAAAGTTATAACAACGCTCAAATTCCCATTCCTTTACTTAACTTGGCCAACAGAACCACTAACTTTACAGACGAGAGTAGCCTGGTAAAAGAGGTTTCACTGTGGAGGCATTTTAAAAAAGCCATCACTCCATTATTTCTGCACCAGTATAAAGACAATAGAGAAAACCACCCAACATGAATCTCTGATACTTTATATTTGAAAGAGAGGTGGGAGCTAGCTAATCTGGGCCCCCTTAGTTAGTTTTTGGGTTTTTCAGTATAGTCCAGTTTCATTAAGCAGTTACTTTTTGCTCATCTAATTTAGGTAGTTTTAATTCGTTTTTAGAGTGTATTTGATCAATTATATTAGTTATTATTAGTTAAATATTGCTTGGTGGAAGTTTTAATTCTTGTATTTGTCTGTTTAAAAACACGAGTGGCAGAGTTTCCCCGTGTCTGCACTTGTTCCCTCAAGGTTCTCCGGCTTCCCACATTCAGTCCAACATCCATTACAGTCTTTATATCTGACTCTAAAAATGAATGCAGAGTAATTATTTGACTGCAATTTATTGCAGTCAATTATTTTATTTATAGTTGTGACTTGTTTTAATTTGTTTTTAGAGTGTACAGTATTGGCTCATTTTTATTAGCTATTAGTTAATTAAATATTGCTTTGTTTTATTATAGTTTTTATTAGTTATAGTAGTTGTTGTAGTTCTTTGATACTTCTGTTTAAAAAGCAAGGGCTGCACGGTGGCAGTTTCCACGTGAATGCATGTGTTCTCTCTGGGTTCCCTCATTCAGTCCAGCATCCATGTTCATCGATTACAGTCTTTTTATCTGACTCTAAAAATGATCACCAATAAATGGCTAACGTAGCAGCAGTGATTAGCTAAGTTAAGCACCTACTCTACTGATGATCTTTCAGAGTTTGTGTGTGGGTCGTCTTTTTTTTGCAACTGAAACAAAGAGCACTGCATTCCACAGGCAGGAGCGCCACCAGGAAACCTGGGCCCCATGACAAAAGATTTAATTGGGCCCCCAAGCTGTTACAATTTCTTGAGTCTATTTGACCAATAAAAAGCGGCAACATTTTAAAGGCATACAAGTGCCTTGCTTTCCTGTCATGCCAGTTTGTTATGAGACAGATAATCTGTGAAAAGATGAATCTCCTCTACCTCCTTCCTGTCCTACTGCTGACGGCTAAAAATTGTGATTGACAGCGCTAAACCCCGCCTCATGCCTCTGATTGGTTGTTTCTAGAGAGAACTGGGAGAAGGCAGAGGATTTAAATAATTGTCAGATAGTCTCCGGGGGTTCAATGTAAATTTGAAATGTGTGCAGTTTGGTCTGGGAGTGGTAACATTTATTTTTTACTCATTAAAAGAATAAAGAAAACCACAATATTATTAATTTTGTAATTGACAAGGCCCCAATTTTTTTTCTATTTATATAAAGGAAAAAAACAAAAACAAAAACAAAACTATTTTGTGGAGGGCCCCCTGTCGGTCAGGGGGCCTTGGAGTTGTCCTAACCTCCCCCCCTTAACGGCGCCCCTGACTGAAGGTAACACTATGTGCTTGGTAAACACATCAATGCCCCTTTAAACTGTTTTACTTCCATATTTGACAGTTATCTTTACAGGGTCACAATTTGCTGAGACCAACAAAGTAATAATCATGCTTTTGGACTGTGGGACGAAGCCTCCACGCTGAGATTTGAACCCAGGGCAATTCTTGCTGCAAGGCAACAGTGACTGCGCCACATGCCGACTTAATAATTATAAACTTAATCACATACTACTACTAATGATGATCATTTTAAAACTTACCTATTCATTCACTGATTCGTTTGTTATTGCCGACACATTAAGTTTTTGACTCAAGTCATGAGCACTTTCAGTGTTTTACTTTGAAAGTCTGATCCGGGTCTGACGTCACTCATAATATAGCCGGAGCTCTGGGAGCCGCGGCTCCTTCGTCAGTCGGAGTGAAAGTTGTCTCCGGCTGGAGCGGTGCTCCGTCCGGATCCCGGCAGCTTGTTCGGTTCCTCCTCCCCTTACAGAGAGCGACATGCGGCGGAAGGAGAAGAGGCTCCTGCAGGTCACCGGGCTGCTGCTCGCCGCGGCTCTTTTCTTCCCGAACGTCGGCCTTTGGTCTTTGTACCGGGACCGCGTGCTGGACGGCGGCTCCGCGGGCTCCGCGGACGGACCGAGCCGAATCTCTGCGCTGCTTCAGGTAAGGCGGCGGGTTTCTGTTAAAATATCCATAAAAACAAACTGGCTGAGAAAATCCACACATCTGCGTCTGAAAGCCAATATTAAACCACAGCTGAATGTTTTAACCGAGCACCTTCTCGCTGATAGACTAGAGCTGAGAAATGCAGAATTGGGACCTTGGAAAGTTGTCGGTACCGTTTCAGCACGTTGGAGAGCGCGAGGAGTTTCATAGAGGAACCAGCATGTCCAGAACCAAATATTCAGCAGGATTTGCTTCTGTAAACTGAGAAATAATAAAAGCACAACTTCACTCATCATTAGATTAGATCCGGTTTCCCCCAGAGTTTGAGCTTAAACATTTCTAACTAGCATAATGTCAATCAATCAGATCTGTTTACCATTTTGCATATAGTCAAATATAACTTTTATAGAAGTTAAAGCAAATAAACAAGCACATTAACAATGAGAAATCAGCAAGAAAAAAGGAAAAAAAAGAACAAATAAGAAACTGAACTTGATACATAACAAGTTTAGTAGATAAATATAATAAAATGCCATATCATACAGAAAGATGAGAGCCATTCATCATTTGGGTGCTAGAATTCTCTGTAAAAATTTACTTCACCATAGGAATGAAATACAACCAGACGAAGGCAAGCTTACTTAAAATAAGACAAATGTTTTATGAAACCGGAGTAGAAAGATGTTTATGCATTTAAAATTGTCAGCACTCTCAGCTGTCCTCAGAAAAGCTTGTTCCAATCAATAATGCCTCCTTTCTCTCTGGACCCAAGTCTGTAGACTAAAAGCAGATCTTAAAAAGAGGTTAGACTAAAACTATTAATATGTCAATATTTAATAAATGCATCATAAATCAGTTCTAAAACATCCAAGTAGAGATGTGCTATTAATTATCTCCAGCTCAGCAGATCATATAGTATGAAAACTACATTAACTATTGCAGTCAGATGTCATCTGCAGCATCTTTATTGCAAAACTGACTGTCAGCATGTAATACCAGACAAAAGTCTAAACAGAAATAAACCGAGAGTTTTTATGATTTCAATCTTTGTTTCGAGTAAGTAAAAATAAAACTTGAGTATGTCTGTTTAGAGCTCAGCTTCTTCTTTGTTACGATAAACCATAAAATTACGTCAAGTCTTCATTTCATTTGTGTTTTGTTTGCTTAAGATGAGAAAAGGACAAAGAGGGAAATGTTTTATCAGACTGATGGAGGGTGTGATTGTGGGACAAAAGTCAGTGACAGGCTGCTTGGAGGATGTTGGGAAGACTTGCCTTCCATCGGAGCTGCTTCTCTGCCTCCTGTTGCTTTACTAAAGCAGATAAAAGTCAATACCATAATCCCATTCTGGTTTTCCCACATACAGTCTAGTTAGAGACATTTGTAGCTGGCTTTCTCTGCAGCTGCTGCTGAAACAGGTTTGAATAAAACACAGACAGGATGAGCTCACTTACACACTCGCTGATGTGTTAGATGAAGCAGAATTAAAAAAACACTCAGATTTATTTTCACAAAGACAATTGCTTAAAATGGGACTTTTATTCGGGTTTGTTCTAATTGTTGCAGCGTATAGATTGCAGTAGTTTGAATTAGCGAGAACAATTTATCTTTTCAGCTTTGACTAACGGTGAGTAAACAATTTTCTCCATTGACATCTCTACTACAAAGAACATGATCATAAACATCCAGTCATCTTGGGCATCCTGTTGATTTTAGAGTCCAAAAATCAAGTAAGAGGCAGAGGTTTGAATTGAATCTTTATGTTATCTAATTGATTATATACTTACTAAATCTTTAACGTAGTTATGATGAAAGTTCTAGAAAGTATTTTATCGGCACCTTTAAGCTTGATGTAAATTTTTTGTGCTTATAGCTATGTTTGGATGGCCCAAGTTAAGACTTTCAAATCTCGGAATTACAACTGTCAAGCATGGTGGTGGCAGCATAGTGCTGAGGTGCTGTTGTATATGCACAAAGTGAGGGGAACGATGAAGGAGTGAGATGCATTTTAAACTCTTGAATTTCAACTCAAATCCACAGCTTTGGACACAGAAAACGGTCTAAAGCAAAATTCTGACACATTTTTCTATCAATTACATTTTAATATCAATTCAGTTCTTTAATTAATCATAAGGGAAATTGATAATTAGGTGTTCAGCATGGCTCTATGAAAGTACAGGTAACCATCCAAATCAAACAAACTTTAATTTGAACTTTTAAGGATGAATGTACTGGCCACTTTATTAGGTACACATTGCTTTGTTGGACTCTCGTTTTGCCCTTCCATTGCTTATGGCATAAATTCAAAACATATGTTGAAAACATTCACAGTAGCAGCATAAACTGGTTTTAAAAGGTGTCGTGGCCTTTCTACCATCTGTAACCAGTCTCCCTTTTTTCTCTGACCTTTGACACCAACAAGGCATTTCAGGCAACACACCTGCTACTCACTTGGTTTTCTTTGTCTCTGGGAATGGTTGTGTTTGAAAATCCCAGCAGACCAACAGTGTTTGAAACACTCTCACCATGTTGTGTTGGTCCTTCTGGTACCAACAACTCTGTCATGTTCAAAGTTACTTATATTCTCTTTTTCTTCCCCATTCTGAGGCTCAGCAGGTCACGACCTCTAGACGCCTGAATGTACTGGTTAGATGTACAATTTGTGCTAACAAGCGATACAATTTATGTACTGTAAGATATGTGAATATTTTAGCCTAATTATGCAATGGTTAAAAAAAAAGAACTAAAGTCCTAAACAGATACGACATGATGCCCCTGATGAGTTAAAGAAAGTTTCTAACAGAAATCGCTTATTTTTAACATATTATATGTGAAAGTTATTTTTGCATACCATCTCTTATTACACACAAAATTTCAGGTAATATTTCACATTTCTGCACATGAAAACTGGTTAGCAGTGGGATTTAATAATAAATATGTCCTAAATGAAAATTGTTGGGCATTTGTGCATTTTATTTGTGTTTTTATTGACTGTGAAGCCAATAAAAACACAAATAACCATCTAAAAGATGCTTAGATTATTACATCGCTCTAACCATCTTTTATAAGCAGTAAACCTTGATATCATTCAGTGTTGATACTCTCCAGTACCAGAAGAGATCCTGCTTGTTTTAGCCAGAGGCGTGTTTGTTGCATTTGTTTGCGCAGACTTTCAGTCAAGTCAACTCAGTGGATACTTGTTTACTGTACATTTGGCTGTCAGAGAAGATAATCTAAATAACAAAAAATGTAACACAATAAAATTATTTTCGGATGTCTAATGGATTTAGTGATGGATTGTAACTTTGCAGTGTTCCCACTGATGATGGTAAAGATAATTTTTCTGTGAAAGTTTCTCCCAATCTAAGCTTGCTTATTTCATATAAGAGGCATCAAAACCTCCCACTTGCTTTGTATTTTTTCTGAAACTGATAGGTTAGGTTTTAATCCATCACTTTCTGGGAGAGAGGTTTAAGATTTCACAAGTCGCAGTCTGTGTCGGGTCCTCTGTCCACTCTGCAGCTCAGCAGGATTCTGCATAATGGCTCCTTTTTGGAAATAATGGGCCTTACAGTGGAGTTACTGCACTGTTCTTCTCTGCAGGGTCTTCTGCAGCCTGGAGTTAGGAAGAGAACGGAAATCTTTGTGGGGTTTGTGCAGCTATTAGCTGGGTTTAGTGGTTCTGCTTCGTAGCCAGCCAAACGGTTGCTCCGATTCTTGTAGAGATGGGACATGTTTCGCAACATGTTAGCTGTTTTGTCAACTTGAAGTGACTCTGTCTGCATATTTGGGGTTGGGAACTTGTGAAAACAGCCCACAGAAATGTTAGGCCGTGCTTGGCCTCAAAGCAAAAGATTTAAAAACATATATCATCTTTCAGAATTTGTATTTAGCTTTGATGTGAGTGTGTTTAGATAAAACAAACTGTATAACTTAACTCATGACTATAATCTTTAAAGGATCTTCCCTGCTGTTCATAAATCACAGGGAAAGAAAAAGTAGCCAAATGTTATTTATTGTGTTTTATAAGCTTGCAAAAGGTGTTCCAACTTTAGAATATGCATTTTCAAATGTCCCTCAGGAAGTTGCATTCCATATTTATGCTTTTTTGAAGCTATCAACAGCATTCTGGGGTAAATATGACTGAATATTTGGCCTTTCTCCTTGGAGAATTGTTAGAGATCCTTGAAATCGGATCGTTTCCTACTTTTAAATGATAAAACCAAGTCCAACTTCCATCAGTACTCTTCTTCATTATTAATTCCATTTCATGCAAGGTGCAAATGTCACTGATTAGAAGGAATGCCCTTAGCCTGATACTGCCACCACCATCGTTGACAGTATCATCAAGTCATCCGTGCTGAATTTTTGTCATCGTGGTCGAACAGAGTTTAGTAAAAGTCTTGTGAATAACCACGTTTTACACCCCAGTTGCAGTGAATCATGAAAACTGACTAGAAAGTTATTGCCAGTGGTGTTGACAAGTAAAAAAATATTCTAGAACATTCAGTACCAATGGTAGAAAAAAAATAAATATTTCTTTACTTGCAGTTGAACTTTATATTTTAGTCTTTATATTTAAAAAAAAAATTCAGCAGGTTATAATTTACATCTTATATACTTTCTGCAGATTTTCTGGTAAATAAATGAAATAAATACTAAATCATTTGGAGAAAATGTCATATAAACTATGATAATTATAATTTATGAATGTCATTCTTAGTCCTCAACTAAGAATAAAGTCTAAATTTTCTGTTTTAGTCACAGCTGCTTCTCACACTCAGATAGCATATGAATTCATTCCCTGGACTGAGGTAGAAATGGGTATTTTTGTGCACACAAGTTTTTTGCATTCCTGGACAAAGCAAAAGGATGCTCTCAGCTCCCAGCACAAATTGACTTGTCTGTGAAGTGTCGGAAAGTGGAGGAAGATGTGGAGCAGAAGGTGAGATAAAAACAGGAAAAGCAGGTAATTGTCTCCCTGGGGTTCTGTGATCTAACGAAAAACAGAAAAGAAGAAGAAGACGGAGGAAAGAAAATCTCCTCTTGAGTCCAACCTTCTGAAGGCTTTCACTTTTAGCATGGAAAAAAGAAAACAGACAGGTGGTGTTGACCCAAGGTGGTCGAACTCTTTGGTCCACAGAGAACAAATGCTCAGATCTGTTTTTTATCAAATGCACGGCTTTGCTCTTTTCCCCCTGCCAAGCAAAGCAAGGCTCGGTAAAATGTAGACATCTCTCTTTCTTTCTTTAGCTTGTGTCATTTTCTTACTTTATATCCATCCATCCATCCAGCCAGCCAGGCATCATATCCTTCTCCTGCACTAATGCCGAAGGCAATGTTTCTCACTTGTGGACCTTGGTGTCCACAGTCCTTCGTGTTTGAGATGGGTTCTTCTCCAGCACACCTGATTCAAATGATTGCTCTACCTCCAGCTTGCTACCAAGTGCTGCAAAAAGCAGAAGTGTAGCAGGCAGAAAGGAAACATGTAAAACATGTAAGAGATGGAAGCCCAGAGGACTGGGGCTGAGAAACACCCATCTAAGGTGTTCAGAGGCTAAAGTAGATACATTGACATTGATGAGACCTGGGTCTGCCCCAGGCTGTCCTCCCAGTGAGATCCTGGTCAGATGTCCAAACCACCACAGCTGATTCCTTTAGATGTGGAGAAGCAGAACTTCTACCCCAAGCTACCGATGATGGAGAACTTCAACTCTAAGGCAGAGCTCAATTCTGGTTCTGTTTGTCGTGATCCATGATTCGTGACCAAATATGAAGGTTGGAAAGTAAATACTTATGGAAGAGCTTGATTTTAGGCCATCTTCACCACACACTGGAGTGAAGTTCTCATTTTTGCAATTGAACCTGTGATTTATCTAACCGCTACTGCTGTATGAATGATACCACAGTTGAGGAGGAGAATCTCAGAGGAAGCATCCCACCTGTTTCCATGGTAGTACCGTGACGTTAGAGTTGCTTTGGTTGAGGCTTTGCAACAACAGAACATTCAATTTGATCAAATTTATCAATGTTCATAATAAAAAACAAGTCACAAATGATAGAATACATGTCAATAGCAATATATCCTGAATTTAATTTGCAAGTTGATTTCTGGAACTTTTTAAAACTCAGTTTTATTACTGAACTTTCAGATCACATTCAAGAACCTACAGGTTTCATTCCAGAAAATGTACTTTACAGTACAGAACTTTCTGGAGCTAAATGATTACTTCCTAGGAGAGGGTGGGAAGATTTACATGACTTAGCAGAGTCTACATCTTTTTCAAAAGTTGGAGGTTATTTTCCAAGACCCATTTTATAGAACCAACTTGCTACATTTTACAACTTTTTTTTTTCATGAAGCTTGCAGGTTACTTTCTGGACCTTACATAATTTCATTTGTACACTTATAATACAAATGAAACAATACATGTAAGTTCATAAGTAATCTATCGGTTACGGGGAAGTATGACCCATAACTGGGCCATACTTTTCCATAAAAAGAAGTATGGCCCACAATGTACTGTACATAAATTATTTCATTTAACCATAGCAAAAAAAGATCATTTTCAATATTTTAACCTCCTTTGTTAAAGTTTGTCAGGTGGTGCAGCTAAAAGTTTAAAAAGGATGAATTTGACCTGTGAGGGTCGCTGCCATTTGTCACCGATCACGTCGTCTTCTCATATTTCTCTGGAGAAAGATGTATCTTTTAAGCTGGAACAGGTCAAAAGAAGAAAGGGAAAAAAGTTAACGTCTCAAAGCAAAATGTGGCAAGTCTCTGCTGAAAAGGTGCCATCGTAGATGGTAACGTGGCATTTCCACTCATTGTACAGGGAGTTCTTTTTATTTCTGGGCACTGAAGACCTTTTCAAATCTGTTCTTGTCGACAGGTAGGGCTGTTGCACAGCCTACCTGTCGACATGTTTTCTTCCTCCTTTTGGGAAGCCTCGCATATAGGTATTTGACATTAATATTAAATGTAACAAAAGAAGAGGTTTTTTAAAAGTATTTATAAGGTTAATGATAAACCTATTGAGTCAGCATTTTTTCTAAAGGTAAACGTTGATAAATATTTCTACATGTTTAACTACAATTGTTATTTGCTTTTAAATGTAACTTATCATAATAGAAGTTAATTTGTTTCTCATTTTATCCTATTGGAACGTTGTTGCTGTGAAGTTTATATTTGGATGGTTTCTCTTCCAACAACCAATAAAGTGAAAATTTTGACCTTTTAAGTTACTGGTGGATAATCCTTATGGGTAAATACATATTGAAAATCTACTTTTTATATTTCTTGGATTTTTAAAAATTATATTTTTCAAACATTAATTAACATAACGGAGTTTTTCTTAGGAAAAACTTGTGACTGCAGCAGTTCTCCAGCTTTATTGTATATTGAGTGAAACAACTTTATGTTGGCAGGAAAATTTATTCCATATAAAATCGTACATTTTCGAATAAATCCATGATCCCTCACTGTTTGAGGTGGAAAATACATTTTAAAGCACAAAATATTCCATCTTACCTTCCATAATTTGACATACTGAAACTAATTTTAGAAAACAAAGGTTTAAACAAAGACAAGTTTATAATTAATTTATGAAGCTGCAAAGAGAGGAATGGAGCTAAATAAGTCCAAAAATGACACGTTTTTGTTCCAGCTCTTAGTGCACAGTATTTATTGTTCTCAGTGTACTGCAGAGGTGTGCTATATTAAATTGACCTTTTTATGCTGGCATTGAGAAAACTTGGCATGTGTGCCCATGATTTAATAACCCTTAAAACTTTCAGCGTTAAGCTTCATCTTAAATCTAAACTGAATAGAGCAGAATTCAGCAGAACTGGAAAAAAAGCAAAATAAAGTGAATACATGGGTCTATGTGGTAGGAAAGAAATGGATGTTCCAGCAGAAAGCTGGGTTAATGTGGTGTCCGGCTTCATTTCTTGCATATCAGTGTTGAGTTATTAAGACAGCTTTTCTGGGAGTTATATTCCCTTGGCTGTTTGTTCTCGGCAAGGTCCTCTACAACTTCTGGCTACTCACTTGTGTGACTGTATGTGTGAGAGAGGCGTGGCTGTGGAGGGGGTACGTTGGGCCAGTCAGGGAAAAAAGACTCTCTGTTTTAATCACCAGCATCTTTTCTCTCATGCTGTTTTTCACAGCCTCGGCCCACTCGCGCAAAGTATAGAGACTTGTGCAAAAAACTGTATAAAAATAAGAGTTACTCTGAAGCTTTCAGAATCAGCTATAGTCTTTTATTCTCTGTGTTCTGTTGCTCAAGGTCTCGTTGGAGCAGAAAGCCTCAGTGGAATAAAACATCCACAGTGGCTGAAATTTTAATTAGAAGCAAATGTGTTGGCGTAGCATCACTTCCATTCATTTGGAAAATACACAGATGGACTCACACTCTACTTGACCCACCGAAAGCAGCAAAAGAAAGTTTATCTAGAATAAATTCCTAACTGTCTTTGTGTTCTGGCAGTGGAAGAATAAAAAAGTTTCAGTAAGTATGTTTGTTTTGTTTCCTGGATGAGGATAAGATCAACAAGTCTGAGTTCATCATCTCTCTTGCAGAAAGTGAGTTTTCAGCTTTGGGTTTTTAGTGATCCACTTCTGATATATTTGGGAGATTGATCGACTTCATCACTTGCATTTGAAGTGACAAATCTGCTCTAAAAGGTAAAAAGCACTAAGTTATACAGAGAAGAATTCCCAGGGAGGTGTTTTTAATATAATTGTTTATCTCTTTCAGTTGTCCCATCCTTTTGTCCTGAACGTTAACATTTACCATGTTAAGGTCGATCTGGATTCATTGTTGGATTCATTGTGTTTTTGTTTTTTGTTTTTTTTTGGGGGGGGGGGGGGTTGCTTGTATTCTAAACACAGCAATAAAGAAAAAAATGCCAGGAAGTCCACTGTAAGATTTTTTAATGTCCTTCATT
>CAEGAF010052444.1:0-18378 GCA_903067075.1 Micropoecilia bifurca
TACATATTTGAAGTTGTTGTCCAACCGGAGCAACATATTAACAACTTAATCCTCATATAGTCCATCATGGTTGTTGTTTTTCTTCCCACTTGCGCGTATCAGGACACAGAATAGTGAGATTTGTTGAGAATCAGTGACGTTCAGTTCGGATGAATGAGACCTGGACGTTATGGTCACATTTGAATCGGATCCGTATCGGATATGAGTCACATTCTAAAAAGAATCCGACCTGAGCTGTTCACACCGCCATGAAAAGATCAGATACATGTCGCATTACGTCAAAAAGATCTGAATTGAGTCACTTCAGGCTGCAGTGTGAACGCAGCCAAAGATGCAGCTCCTCCTCACAGCGGCATTTTCCAAGCTTCCGCCTCACAGAATCCCCAAGAAGCCCCATCTCAGTTCCTTCAGACTAGCCAGCAGCAATTAGCAAACAAATATAAGCTACTTTTCAGTGAAATGCTGGTAAAAAAAAATTTAAATGTTGTTAAAGGGTTAATAACAGAGCATTGTTATGATGACTTCCTGACAGCAGAGTTTCAGAAAGAGCTTAAGTTTTTAAAGAGACAGAGGCCCAAAATACATTTCTCCATTCATCCATCCATCTTCTTTACACCCTTGTCCCTTAGTGGGTCAGGAGGTGCTGGTGCCTCTTCAGCTAACGTTCCGGGCGAGAGGCGGGGTCAGGGGTCACCTGGACAGGCAGCCAGTCTGTCACAGGGCAACACAGAGAGACACAGAGGACAAACAGCCATGCACACACACTCACTCACACCTAGGGCCAATTTAGACAGTCATGCTTTTGGACTGTGGGAGGAAACCGGAGAACCTGTAGAAAACACCTGAGTGAAGTTGCCCACCCACCTTCTTCAAATCAGACGAAATTTGTGTCAAACGTTAGAGCTACGTTTGTGCTGGTTTGTGCAGCAAAATTTTTCATTTGTGCCGCTATCATTTTAAAGATATAAAGAAATGTTTCTAGAGGTCATCCAAGGTCAACCAACCCCCCACATTCTTCAAACCAGACAAAATGGGTGTCAATCAACTCGGCTACGTTTGTGCTGGTTTGTGCAGCAAACATTTTTGTTTGTGCTACTTTGGCTTTGAAGATATTAATGAAAGTGTAAAGGTCAAAACAAAAGCCTGGGGCTGGTTGCCAGTGGAGAACCAGCCCCCCCAAACTTTTATCCAACTTTCTTTATATCTTTAAAATGATAGCAGTACAAATGAAATTTTTTGCTGCACAAACGTTTGACACCAATTCTGTCTGATTTGAAGAAGGTGGGGGGGGCAACTTCACTCAGGTGGAGAAAACCCACCATGCACAGAGAGAACATGCAAACTCCATGCAGAAAGACCGGGAATCAAACCCAGAACCTTCTCACTGCAAAGCAACAGCTCTACCAACTGCACCACTGTGCAGCCCAGGTCCAAAATCAAGGCGTTAAATTACAAAGCCAAGTTTCTTTAAAGTCATGCTTGATACTGCATTTTTGTAACAACTGCAGTTAACATAGTTACTTGATTGTGCTATAAAATGGCACTATATCTCTGGAAAACACCACATTAACTTAAAAATAAATCTAAGTTTGTTTCTCCAATTGGATGGTCCTGACTTTTAAACATTTGCATTCGTTAGTTAAAGCCACAGTTTGCATAGGGTCTGCCAGTGGAGATTCACCAGGAATCCGACTCAAAGCAATTCAAGGATCTTAATGGAAAATAAAGGATTTTGGCAAACCTCGTCTGAGAAAAGCCAGGAGACCAAAGAATAACCTTTGGCTGCTTTTGGTTGCTGGAATTGTTTGTAGTCAGTGAGTATTTGAATGTCACAAACACAAACCCATCAGCTCCTGCTTTGTTTTCGGTCTCTTTCAGACCTGTAGCTTCACATACAGGCTTGGGTTATTTACCACAAAGTTTTATGTGATTTTTGCTTAAACAAAAACATTTCTATGAAAGGATGTTGTGTTTCGAAGAAGTGTTTAAAAAAGGATAATTACAAATATTGTTTGAAAAATTGTTTTCATGTGAGCGGAATTGAGTTAATTTTCAGTCTATTTCTAATTTGTATGCGTAAAGGAATCTTTTCATTCTCCTGAAACTGTCTCTGTAAATGTAGAAAATTTAAAATGCCTGAGGTATTCTATGTATTTAGCCTCTTCAAAATGTTGTGCTAGCTGTCTTCATAGCAAGAATCGTAGCTATTGTTAAATTTTGGATTTTGTCCTGCATCTCTTTCATCCAGAATATGACATGGGTGAAGTCTTGTTCCCTAAAAAAACAGCAGAGGAGTCGGTGTTAGAAGGTCAGGAGGGACAGAAAGCTCCAATCTCTAGTCACTATTCTGATGAATTGTGCATATTCTGAAGTGAAACTTTTCAACAATGTCTATTTGGTTTCCTCCCAGGCATGAACATTGAAATGTTTGATTTTAGTGATATCCACCAAGACAAGACGTTTGGGAATCCCACACCACACTGCAACAATGGCAGTTATGCTGCCAAAACTGTTCGCTGGATAGGAGAACCACACAAGCACTTTCGGTACCAAACTTAAGCCACAAGTGTGACCTACACAGAATTTCAGTAACTTCTTAGCTACATTAATATTTTATTGCAGGTTTCACGATTCAAATCCTCTTTGGAAAAGATCTGGAAACAAAGAAAAGTTGGCATTGGAAACTGGCAACACCAACTACGTGTAGGCTTTTGTTATTCTTTGGTTAATTTCCCTCATGTCCAACTAAAGTTCCTCATATTTGACTTTGTCCATCCACCAGTCATGGTAGGAAGAAAATTCCTCTGCCTGTTCCACCTGGCCACACATTTGGATACGTCCCTCCAGGGGATCCATGGGGTAAAAACAAAAACCTTTCCAAGTGCTAAAACAGAAACTGGGAAACGTCTGAGTGGGAAGCAGAGATTGGCTCTTTTCTCTCCTCCACAGGAGCTGGAGATCTTCTCTTCAACGCAGAGCCGGGGACGTTTCTTCGAGGTCCAGACTGGCAGCGAAGCGCTTTGGGTCCAGTGAGACATTTCCTCAAGAAGATCAACTTTAACAACTTCTCCTCTCTGATGGAGGCTTTCCAATATTATGACAAGGTACGGATGAGACCTATACAGGCAAGTCTTTGAGTTTTCTGTCTTACTTCCTCTCACACATACTGTAGAGGGAAGCTAATCTAAAAATAATCTCACTATCACAGCTTCAGGCAATGTGAACTATAGATTTTTCTTAATTGTTTACTTGCGTTTTGTAGGTGATTTTATAACTGGTTATATCTTGTTTTTGTTGTAGACAAAGATACATTGTTGGTTTCACTTCACTTTCTGAAGATTTAGCTTGTTTTCATCAGAAGTTCACCAGAAACAGACACAAGACCTGCAGTTTTTGCTATAGTTTCATAAGTTTTACATTGAACGAAGTTAACGAACAGTAAAGTTACGACACAGTTCTGTTCATGGTGGACAACATCCGATTGTTTTCTGACTCCATTATTCCACAAACCTTTAAACAATGAGTTAAGGATTTAAGAATGTCACAAGAATGTGGTGCAATATGTCTATATCACTTTTAAATCCAAATATGAAAGCCATCATATTGACTTTATTCAAACCTGCAATAACACATTCAGTCCACACATTTGGAAGCATTGTAGAGTTATTGGTTATTGTTAGGTAAAAATATCTTAGTAGAAGAGTTTTGTGTTATTTCTTTTTGCTTTCCAGAAAGGAAAGGGCCTGATCGATAAAGAAGATCTGTGGCTAGTTAGTCGTGAGTTCAACCTGAACCTGAATAGCAAAATGCTGGATGATCTGATGGAGTACTGCGATGAAGACAAAGATGGATTCCTCAACTTCGTGGAATTTGCTAATTTTCTAACCTATAAGGACATGATGCCCCTCCATGCTGAAAGAAGACGTAGGCTCAGCTTTAAACCACATACAACCTCTCATTATGTCCCTTGCACAGAACAAAAAATTTATTTTTTCATCTCTGACTCAGTTTTAAGTTTTTGGTGTTGCTTCTTTTCTCCTGCAGACACTCGTGTGAAAAAACCTTCAATGAACGACATGACATCATCAGATTTGCCTAAGTGTATTCCCTCGCTGGCCTTGTATGGGCCCAACGACCTGGAGCCAGTGGAGCCAGGCAGCTCAAAGCAGACCATCAGGACCATCAGGAAACCCGGGCGAGTTGCAGACGAGTCATCCTCCACCAGTGAAAAGCTGCCCACATCTGGTGAGTCCATAGCAGGGCTTTTGGTTTGACCGATACTGTCTATTTACACTAGACAAAGTGCTAATTTAATTATTAGTCATTGACTTAACCAAAGATTTAATAGTAGTAGATAGGACTAAGCAATAAATCAACAACTGGGCGACTGTGGCTGTGTAGGTAGAGTAGTCGTCTTGTGATCGGAAGGTTGCAGGTTAGATTCCAGCTTCCTCACTGCATGTCGATGTGCCCCTGGGCAAGGCACTTAACCCCAAGTTGCCTACAGAGCTGCGTATCGGTGTATAAATGTGTGAGCGTTTGTGAGTGCGAATGGGTGAATGTGGCTCCAGATCAGTGGTTCTTAAACTGGGTTCTATGAACCCCAGGGGTTCGGCGGAGCCTCTGCTGCGGAGCTAAAGACTCACTTGTGTAAAGTCGTGATGACGCCCCGCTTTGCAGTCACTTGCTGCAGAGGATCAAATTACATTGCTTAGCCAATCAGAGGATCACGGTACATTGCTTAGCCAATCAGAGGATCACGTTACATTGCTTAGCCAATCAGAGGATCACATTACATTGCTTAGCCAATCAGAGGATCACGTTACATTACTTAGCCAATCAGAGGATCACGTTACATTGCTGAGCCAATCAGAGGATCACGTTACATTGCTTAGCCAATCAGAGGATCACGTTACATTGCTTAGCCAATCAGAGGATCAGGTCACATTGCTTAGCCAATCAGAGGATCAGGTCACATTGCTTAGCCAATCAGAGCTGAGGAGGAGCCTGATTGAAGGAGCTTCACTCTGAGCAGGGATTTGAACTTGTGTCTTTATTTACTTCAGCAAAGCTCACAGTTTTTATGAAATTCTGTAGCTTTCTGTGTTCTTCTAAATCTGCTCCTTAGTCGCATCTTTTCGGGGTTGGTCCTGCCTCTAGTGGTGTGAGGTGGTAACACAACTAATATAATTATTACTAAATCAGAATACTGCAAAGTATTTTGCAGTATTCTGCAAAATACTTTGGGGGGTGGGGAGGATTTTGGTGAATCCGCATATGAAACTTGTGGGTTCGGTACCTGAAAAAAGGTTCAGAACCACTGCTCTAGTGTAAAGCGCCTTGAGTGGTCAAAAGTGATCGGATAAAGCGCTATATAAGTTCAGTCCATTTACCATTTACCATTCAATAAGGATATATGACGCGATAGACACTTAATATGAAAAGTTTGATAGAATTTTCAGTCCAGAACCGCCCAGCATTCTGGGGGATGTAGGCAGAGGAAAAGGCTTTAGCCGCGCTACCTCTTGCTAGCTGACAAGCAAGATTAATTCAATGAAACAAACTCCACTCACTCTTTGGTTACCTAGCAACCACTTGCTCATTATTTGTTTGCCTAGCAACAACCTGTCGAGTTAACTTGCGCAGCAGCAGTTTAAGGTTTCGCCACCTGCTTAAAAATAAATAATAAACAACAGCGGAGTGAAAACTGTGGAGGTCACACCGCCGGTGTGTCAGTATTTCAGATATTTAAAACAAGAAATGAATCAATAATCATTGACATTCACTGATATTAAACCCTAAAATGGAGTAAGAGAGTAAGTACTAATTATATCTGACATTCCCAACTAAAACACAAAACAGCCATCCCACTATTTGTTTATCACTGGAGGAGACAAAGGATGAACTAATCAACCAACTTTAGGTTTACCTAATTTTGATTGTACTTGCGGATTCCATGGCGGATCAGTTCCCTTGTTTGAATCCTTTGGTTTTCAGCTGGTCGCACCTACGGGGTCCCATCCATACGCTACGACCTTCTGCCTCCCGTCGTCAGGCGACTCAGGGACAGGACGGACTACGGGGACGCAGCCACACTTCCAGAGCTCCTCCATCCATCGGTGTATGATCTCTATGGAGTTGACGCAAAGCATTACTTTGGCCCTCGAACCAAGCAGGAGGTGAGCCGCAAACACTGAGTCGTTTTTTTTTGCTTTTATATCGAGAGTTGTTGACAATCTTCTTCGCCCGTTAATATTTGTGCAAACAAAACATCAAAGACTGAAGGAGCTGGTTTTAAACCTGGAATTCTATCAACTCATTTTTTAAAGATCAGGAGCAGACAAATTATTTAATGGTGGGAAGTATTGTATGAAGCACTTTGAAGATGCCTTCATCTTGAAAATGTAGCTCTTAAATTATTTTATTGTTGTTGGGTTCAAACTTGTATTTTTTTATTTTTATGTTTTTAGCTGGAAGTACAGCTAAAATTGAGCAAATATAACTAGTTACATTTGCTCAATTCCATTTACTTCTTCTTGCTGTACTCTTTGACTCTTTTTAACGTCTCTATCGCAGATTGAGGAGATTTTCAAAACTGTCGGTGTGAACATTTCTGACGAGGCGTTTGAGGAGGCCTGGAAGCTGACGTCCATTAAGAAACCCAGCGGGAAAGTTTCCGTCCAGCTTTTCTATCAGACACTAAAGGAACTTAATGCAATTTAAATTTCTGTAACCATACAATGTTATTCTTTTTATTTTTTTTTCTTCCCCCCCAAAAGAAGGGGCTTGTTGGGATTCTGGCTCAAAGCTGTCAGTTCTGATTAAATCTGATTAAATCTGTCCTACAGCTTTTGAGACACAGACCTCAAAATCTGTAAATTTAAATAAAAAGAATAAAGCACAAGTAATTCCTGAATTTAAATGTTTTCTTCAATCGGAGACAATCTGAACTAATAAAACTGAGTAATTTGTTTAAAATTGGAAATAATATTTGAGGACCTGAATGAATGAAAACAGTATTTATCTGGAGATTTGATTTTCTAAAATGGATGTAAAGTCACATTATAGTAAATTAAATAACCTTCTGTCACTTTTCAAGGGTTTTCCCTACAAATTAATAAAAATTTCATTACAAGTAAAAAAACGTGATAATTTAATATTTTAGTTGAATGTGTGAATTTCAACTAAAACGTGTGGTGTTCAATATTTAAGGTTTATATAGTTTTAACACAATTTCTATTAACTGTTAAAATAAGAAGAATATTATATTAGTCAAAATATATATTTTGATATATTTTGTGTTTGTATCTGTATTTTTTGATGATTATGACACAGATTCTGAAAACCCCAAAGTAAATTTCTCAGAAAAGGGAATGGAGCCGGAACTTAAAAATATAATAGTTTAATTTGTTACATGCAATCGGATTTATTTACGTTCGCTTAACACGACAACTTGATTACATGTATCATTTTTGTTTTAAAAGTAGGATCACTTGTTTTATTTTTCAAAGCTTAATATATCAGAAGACAATCAAAAAATAGATTTTTAATTCAATAATTTTTGTTATTCCTTAAAGGTTCATGGAGAACACATTTTGACATTATATTAACCAACATTAAAATGAGTGAGACAGATTAATCCCATTAGAAGGGTTGGATTAATTAAATTAATGACGCTGGCTTGCACCCAGCAGCGACTAATCTAAACAAAACAAAAAAAAAACATTTAACAGTTAGAAACTACGAGAAACCGTCAGCTTTTGTGTGCTTCAGTGATTCACAGGCGTGCTAAATTCTTCCGAGTCTTGACATGAGCCGGGCCAGCAACACTCATTTAATCTCATTACGACTCCACCAGAGGTTCAGCTGGAACCAAAAAATAAAAAACCCACGCAAACTTCCAGACACAGATAAATTAGACTAATCCTCCATGTCTGCCGTTACGAATGAATGAAGGAGCTGCTAATGACAGCAACCTTTCTGCTTCCCAGGGCAGGTTTTTGTTTTTAATAATAATGCAGGAGCCAGTTTGAAGAATGAAATGAGACAGTATTCAGAAACAGGTGACGCATTTCTATCATTTAAGAGCCAATGAGGAGAATTCATCAACCATCAGATGAAATAGTTATTGGAATATGTTCTTAAGCCTAAATGTTCTCTCTTGCAAATTTTTTTTTACATTTTTCAATTTTATCAATCAATCAATCAATCAAATTTTATTTGTACAGCACATTTCAGCAGCAAGGCATTTCAAAGTGCTTTACATAAAACAGAGACAGAGATTTTGAAAAAGATTAAAAAAGATAAAAATATTATTAAAAGTAAAAATAAAAACATTTAAGAACATTGATCTCAAGCCTAAGACATTAAACCTGCAATTTATCCATAAGCAACTCTGAACAGGTGGGTTTTAAGTTGAGATTTAAAGGCACTCAGTGTTTCAGCTCTTCTACAGTTTTCTGGAAGTTTATTCCAAATTTGTGGTGCGTAGAAGCTGAAAGCTGCTTCTCTTCGTTTGGTTCTGGTTCTGGGGATGCAGAGCAGAACCAGAACCAGAAGATCTGAGGGGTCTAGACGGTTGGTACAGTAATAACAGATCTTTAAGGTATTGTGGTGCTAAACAGTTCAGTGATTTATAAACTAACAACAGTATTTTAAAGTCTATTCTTTGAGCTACAGGGAGCCAGAGGAGGGACTTTAAAACTGGTGTTATGTCTCTATCTTCCTGGTTTTAGTGAGAACGGCAGCAGCAGCTTCTGGATCGGCTGCAAATGTTTGACTGATTTTTTTAGTCAGACCTGTGACATAGTAGCATCATAAAAAAACAGTACAGATGTTTAAAAAGATGCATTTATTGGGTGATAAGGTATTTGATGGACAACCCACAAGTTAGAATTGATTATGCGATCATGTGAATCAATTGATGAATCAATTGATTTAAATAATTTACCAAACATCCACCTACAGAATCCCAGGAAAACATGGCGTATTTTTAAAGGACTGATCTTTTGAAAGAAGCTAGTTATGAACATTTGAGGAGAACTAGTGAAAATGTAACCAAAACTTACACAGAACAGAAGAAGTTTTGTTTTTAGTTTTGAAAATCTGGAGAAAGTTAAGACTAAAAATTATGCAGATTTAATTTCCCAGCAGGACTTGAAATAATCAAAGCAATACTTTGTTTTTGATGAAGGAATAACATTCAAATATAAACCTGAATTAAATCACTCACTTTTAAATGAAATGACTTAATGATGATTTAATTTTGGATGATATTTTACTGAAGTTGTAGTTTCCAGATGACTCAGCAGTAGTTATATTGATGTCTGAGTTAGAAGCAGGGAGTTTAAAAACTTGTATACAAAAGGAAAGAAAAAATTAATGGAAAAAGAAAGACTGAGAGTTCAAGAAGAAAAACTACAGCTTCCTCTTCAGGAGAGGAGAAACTGGAGATGATGTCTGCAGATCTCCAGTGCCCTCAAGTGGGCAACCAGCCGCAGCGTCATCAATAAATACTAAATCCTCCCATTTTGACACTTTTTAGCTGACGTTTTGTGAAAGAACACACATCCTAACACCATTCAACAGACAACAGAAATGTTCTTCAACATGCCCATAAATCTGATCAGAAAATCAACAACAGTAACTGTCTGATCAAGGAGAGAGCAAATTCTGCCTTAAATATGCGTTATGTATTTTAAATTGCAGAAACATTTTACTATATGTGTTAGGTTTTAATGTAACATTATTATAGACGTAAAGTTTGCCAAAAATTTGTTTTATTTGTCCTTCTAAGTTATTTTGTTTAGTCCAGAAGTTGTTTCTCCTGACATTTACTGCTGTTGCTAGTTAGTCCATGGGCCAGAGGCCAAAATTTGACATGTTTGTCCATTTCAGGGTGGAAAAGTCTATCAATACTTTTTGAAAAGATACATGTCTCTAGTTAATATTTTGGTATGATAGCCCTTCCTAAATGGTAGCTGAGTCATAGTTATCATCTCATGAAGTAAACAACCCCTTTGGAAAAATTCTGTTTTTTGAAATTGGTCTATCTCTGGTTTAGGGTCATGTTATGGGCATTTGTCAAAGGTTTATAATGCAATATTTGGTATCATCTTAAAGAGGACACTCTTGGCTTTCATTTAAGCCATGTTTTGAGTTTCTCTGACCAACACAGAGGTCATTAAATGTTGTTAAACCAAAATTATTACACATATTTCCACACCTTTTGACCAACCTAGATACATTTCTTTCACCCCAGTGGTATCCAGGGACATCAGGGACACAAGAGGTAATGACTAAAATACTCAACAGATTAAGGGGTCAGAAAATGTATGATATGCATATACTGTCTTTTCCATCATGGGCTACACAATAGTAGCCCATGATGGCCACATAGAGACATAGCAGAATGAGGGAAGAAAACAACCCTCATTAAATTACAAATTCTGAGGTAGAAGTAAAAAAAGATATATTATTTTTCAGATGCTTAGGCTACTATTGACGGCATAATTCAGATTATTGTATTACATTTCTGTCAACAGATGATAATCTTAAGCACATCGGTACCATCTACATTATCCTTGTTGAGGATGTTGATTTCAATCAGGACCACAAATTTGTTAAAAAATAAAATCGGGACGAAGTTCTGTTTCGCTTGACGGTTGGTGGTTACCGTAGCAACCAGTAACTGATAGCCCCGCCCGTTTTCTTTACAAAATATATTTTAACCCATATTTTACACACTTGATCATATACAGTATTTTATCAATAATTTTTCTATCTTTTGTATACGTTTTTAACATTAATGTTGTCCATATTAGCTATTTTGTAAATGCTAACTGCTCATTGGGAGCTATTGCGTAATTTATTTAATGTTGCATCAAAGTGACCTTCTTTCACTTTTTTGTGTGGTTTAGCAGCTTGTTTTGCCTCAAATGTTTCTAAAGGCCAGATTTTTTTCTTTTTAAGTGGAGCTTCCTTATTTTTATCTCAGCACTTAGCAAGCTCCACAGGTAAGCCATGCATATTTATTCTAAATGTATGCACTTTCACACATTTAAATTCAAATATGCAGCAGCCTCCACGCTTGTTGGCATCCAAAAATGTAAAAACTAAATAAATAAAAGGATCAAGTTAATCTTTTACTGCAGGAACATAATCTCAGTTTTTTTTGTAGAAAAATTTATGGTAAATTCCTAAGAGGGGAAAAAAAAACTCCAATTTTAAAAAACCCACAAATTTCACACAAATGTAACTGAAGCAACTTAAACTTACATCTACTATCTGATTAGTTTAGCTAATAATTAGTTGAACACTCAAAGTTGAAATTTTCTTCCCACATAGTCATTTGGGAAGAAAATTAACCCCCCCCCAAAAAAACAAAACAAAACAAAAAACACAGAAAGTTAAGGTACCCGGTCATAACGCAGCAGGACATTGTGAATTTCCCTCATTTGAATTCAGATATATAAATCTGTTCACAATTGGAACGTAACAAAGAGCTCACACATATTTCAAAGACACTGGACATTTATTTTAATATAGGTTCTAGTACAAATATCTTAGTAGTTTAAATAAGAGAAAACTAAGTAAGTTTTCAGCTAAATATAGAGCCTGTTTTAAGTAATATTAATGGAAAAATGCTAATAATGAGTTAAATAATCTATATAATGCATAAAGCATTATGAGCTACATTAGTTGTTATGGGATCAGAGACAGCAGGAAGTTTCAAAATAAAGCTCATGAGAGGCTTATGAAGTTTAGATCAAGCACTTTATTTATACAAAATAATAAAACTCAGTCATCCTGAGTCACATTCTAGACTTTGGTAAAATAGTTTGAAGGAAATCATTCAGAATGGAGTAAAATAGAGAAAGTTGATTTTTTTTTTCAGTTTATGGCTCTACAGGTTGTTTTGGGGATTTCATACTTAAATATCTGATGAAATGTCAAACGCGTTTCTGTTGGTAAAGTCATAAAAAAGAACTACTAACTTAAAGCAGTGGAGGCAAAGCTGGCAGCATTTTGTTGTGCAGCATTGAAGGCATCAAGGGAATAATTCAAGTAGGATATGGGTTTGTTTAGCTTTGATAGAGGAGTGTAAAAGTACACAGTCTTGAATAGTTCTTAAAATAAGGTAAAAGCAACAACAGATGAACAAAATTTACATTTTCAGATCGATATTTGTCCCATTACTCCAGCTTGGTTGCTTCCTTTGAGAGCCATTTCTACCCCTAGACCAGCTAAATCAGGGGTGTCCAAAGTGTGGCTCGGGGGCCATTTGTGGCCTCTGTACAATTTGAAAGATACATATTTGGCCCCCAGCACGAGTACTTGACATAAACAGAGACTTTCTTTCTTTAATTAGGACAAAATGATCAGAAACAAGTCAAACGTTGGATACAGTACAAAGGATTTGCTTTCTGCATTCTCTTCAAGAGCCAAGAGACTTTTACCCAAAAGCAAACTTTGCTTCACCCAAATTTTCTTTTAATGAATTTAATAAACTTGGCTAAATACAAAACGAGTGACCCACACAGTGTCATTTTAAAGCCCAGTCAAGTAACTATGTTATTTCCAGTTTTATGAAGATGGCATCTTCATGTATCAAAAACAATTTAAAGGAATTTTGATTTTGCATCAGTCGAATCTTAAAATTCAAGGATTTGTCTTCAGAGTCAGAGTAACACAGTAAAATTATAAAATGATACAAAGCTTTAAAAAAGTACATTTTGCATACTAGCTCTCATTTTAAGATTGTTCACATTTTTTTGTTGAAAACTAAAGTCCATTAAGTGTTCTGAGACCTCTTGGAACCTTCTCAGTTTTCTTTACAATATCTATACTTTCAGTTTTTATATTTTTTACCATAGTTTCAATGTTAACGCTTCCATTTACAAGTATATTTGCTGTTACACCTGCATTTTCAAACAGTTTTTTAACAATAAAGGATTTTCTATTCTATTATCTGAAACTGATTATGTTTTTCCAACATTTTCAGCTTTTGCTAAGAATGATGCGATATGTCTGAAACTGTTCATCTGAGGTTGTATTTACCCAATTTTCAAAACAATTTCAAGATGTTTTTATGCCCTGATATGTAAAACCTTGCATGTTTTTCCGCCATGCTGCTGAGTCTTTCCTCCCAGGACTGAAATCTGCTTCGTTTGATTCAAACGATTTAAATTCAGCAGTCAGATCTCCAGTTTAATCCTGACGTTGCTTGAATTCAGTCGGCCATTTTCCAGTGCCAGTGCCAGACGGTTGTGACCATCCAGTCCGGAGAAGCTCCGGGTTTCAGCTCTCCATGGAATCTGTGGAGAGGGAAACAAGCATGCTTTTAAAAATAGAGCAAAAACTGGTTTATATATTGAAATTCCTGAATAAAAGACTAAGTTTGTTCTTCAGTTTCAGTTGAAAGCTTAATAAAACTTTAGCTTCACCTGGTTCAAACTCTGTAAAAGAAAAAAAAGCTCCAGTTAAGTAAATTTATTGGCACCTTTTAATGTATTTACTTAAAAAATGTTAGCAGGATAAAGTAACAAACAAAACAGGAAATACAAGAGACACATAACTTTTGTAACCAGAATAATATTAACATGTTTGAAAAGGAGGAGGAAGAAGAGAAAAAACTTAGGAACTCCATAAACTCACTATATTTTCAGATGGACCCTCGTTATTAGATATCAAAAACAGAAAAATATTAACATACTTATGAATTAATCAAATTAAAAAGAAGAAATTTACACAGTATACTGTAAATATATAGTGATATATTTGAGTCTAAATTAAAGGATAGGGCTATTATATGCCACTGTATATAAACACCAACTTCCTCTATATATACATTATTTTCACCCTTGTATAATCTTATTCATTACAACAATTCTTACTCATAGATATTTCTATACACATTACAGAAAACATAGATCTACATGAAAACATAAATCTAAGACTTAAAAATCTAGATTGATTCAGTTTCACCTTGAAATTGTCTGAATAATATTATATAAAAAGGCTATGTGTTTAAATAGAAATCTGCCCATTATATAGAATAGAATATGCCCATTTTTTAATCCGATTAATCGATTAATCATCAGAATATTTGATTATTAAAATTATCGTTAGTTGTAGCCGTACTGAATAGAAGCCCTTCTCACTCTTCAGATTTATATTTGCAAAAAACTGATTTATTTCCACAATTACTGTGTTGGTTTATCACATAAAACTCAACAACAGAAACACCGACGTCTCTGGTTGTAGCAGTAAACTGTGAAAAAGTTTTAGAGAATGTGAACAAATCTGCGATTCAGTGTAATAAGATTGTGAGAGAAGGTTTCTTATCCAGCTTAGCAGTCGGTCGGCTCGCCTTTAGGATGATGCTGGCAGGTAACAGGCTTTCTCAGACCTGAACCCACAGGGACAACGATCTGCCCAACCAGATCGGCCGTATTAGGCAGAACCGCCACACGCGGCGGCCCAACAACTAACTGGATTACTGGGGAAGAGCAGAAAGAGGCTTTGACTGAGAACCGATTTCCTCCGTTTTGTTTAAGCAGCAGTTTCACAAAAACTGAACCCAATCCTGGACTTTTTGAACGGCTGTATTAGAGGCTGGACATGGAGGAAGTGAAGAGGTTTTAGTTTTAGCTCTCTTGGAGGATTTAATAAAGTTTTTTCTGTTTCTGCACAATAATGTATGTATTTGACATTAATTTAACTTGCATTTAAGCTTGTTGCAATAAGCAGTTAATCGCATCATAAATTAAAATGAGTTGGATAATTTCAATTCTGAAGATGATTTTTTTCCCCCTAAAAACGTTTTGGTTTTTTTTACACATCAAAATGCAATTTATATCACAACAAAACATTACATTTATGAGAAGAAAACAAAAAGTACTGTGGGTTAATAAATAAATATTAAAATATTAAAGACGTCCGCGTGTGCATGTGTGTGTTTAATGACAAAATGTGTTGAATAAAAATTTAATAAGCAATTATCAATTAATCATTTAATTGTTTGGTCAGTTAAAATGAGCTCAATAATTTCTATTCTGATGATTCGTAATTTTGTTGGTTGTGTTTTATTTTCAGTTCTAGTGTTTTTTTCAAATTTAAAGTTTATTAGTCTTTGAGAGTGCAAATTTGCATTATTATATAAAAAAACCAAAACAATATTTTCATTTCTCCCAACAATTTCTTGTCCAGGAAAATTTGTTATTGTGATAATTATAAAGTAACTTTTTGTTCTTCAAAAAAAGAAAATACTATGTTTGCCAGAAGACTCAAATGTTTCAGAAAAATCCTAGATCTGTTTTTAAATTGTAGTATATTCTGTTCAGTTTTGTCTTTGTATGTAGAGGAGCAGATATGTTTAAATATCTTGATTTCTTATTTGTGAGTGAAAGTAAAGCTGCACCACGTTGGAAAAAACACAAAACTGTGATATTTTCACCAAGAAATTGTGAAGATGACAAAAGTGAACTCACATTTTTCATGTTTTCATTCATCAAAAAGCCAGCAGCTTTCTTTGTTTGTGAGCTTCAGCATCTTTCTCTGAATAAAAATGTACATTAGGTTTTTGCACTAATGCAGAAAAAGTCCATCTGCCAGAAGAAATAAATGCAGATTTTATTTTAGTAATTGATTATTCTATGGATTATTCTGACGATGAACACATTAATTGAATAAAACATTTGGCACATTCTGCAGTTTTCATTTAACCACTTTTTTAAAATACAATATTAAAAATACATTAAAAGATGAAAATAAACAAATAATACAATTCATTAAAATAACTTCTAACATCAACATTTGAAAAGTTCAGCCCTTCCTACTTGATTTAACATCAATAACTGGGAGTTGTTTTTTACAGTATCTGAACCAGGTGAAGTTAAACTGCGACTTGAGGATTTCTTAGTAAAACATATTTACATCTTAAATGAAAAATGTTTATTTGGTTTTGTTCAGTTTTGGCCTAATCGCTGCTCTAAAAATGCAAGGTGCCTTTTTTTAAAGTCTGTACACTCAAACAAATTGATTACTAAAACAGTCGGTGATGATTTGAATAATCAGTTAATCATGATTAATCATATTAAACGTTTCAGCTCTATATCTGAGTTAAAGGTCTAATCTTCCCTAAGCGTTGCTCCACATTTTTCACAGTTTGAGTCGTGAACTCACTCATAAACTGCAGTTGCCAGTTTCTCCTGGGGGCTCCCGTCTTCTCCAGAGGTCACCTTGAAGATTTTGGTGGCCTCTGGGTCATCTGGACCCTCGTGTGACGACAGGAACCAAAACCTCATGACGACGAAGCAGAACTTCCTACCTGCAGGGACAGCAGGGAGGATTTATGGAGACGAGACGCTGCGACTCAACTAGCAGCAGAAAGTGTGTAAAAGCTTTGAAGCGTTAACTTTTCAGTAGAGCTTCGTGATTTAGTTTTAAAATATTCTCAGATTTTTTTCATGCCAGTTTAATCTTTCTTGTCCATAAAAAAGAAACTACAAATGACAGAAAATATGTTCAAAAAGTTGATTTTAGTTCTATCAACCCTTCTGAATACAATAGAGCAGAGCAGTGGTTCCCTAACTTTTTCTCCTGTCCCCCCAGTGGTGTACAAACATTTTCTGTGCCCCCCCTATGGATTACAAATGGCTGTCTGGTTGAACGACATGTGTTAGCGAAGGGATGGTGACTCTAAGAACGGGGGAAAGGGATGGAGCGACTTTATTGGGAGCAAAATGAAAGTACGTAACTGAACATAGACAACAACATCGGTAGCCTACAGACTACTTGTTAAGCTTAAGGTGCTGTGTTGATATCAGCTAGTTGTCTTTTAGCTAACTTTACCTGCATCCAACAGCTTTACTCAACTCAGTCGGTTAGTTTTGGGGAAAACTGAAAAGTTCTTTGCGTTTTGCTGCCATGATTCTAACACACTTGCGTAGCTCTGCTCAGCAGCAGCAGCAGCAGCAGCAGCAGGTCTCCTTCGCTGCTGCACAAGTGTAAACCCAGTGCCAGCATCATAGCGCTCATGTTGCGTTTAAAGGCGGTTCGGAAAAACAGGTAACCACATGTTAACAATGGATATGGGAAGTGCAGAAGCCCCTGCAGTATCAAATTGACAGAGGAATAACAGAGAGCTGGCCATTCTAAGGTAAAAACCGAGCAAATACAGCGTTCATGTTTTGTTTTGTTTTGTTTTTTTTCATCCATTCGGCAAGGCGCACCCACTAGGGGGCGCACCCCAGTTTGGGAACCTCTGCAATAGAGTATTGGGGTCAGGCTAAAAGACTTTTTGGTTAATTATGAAAATATAGTCATAATATTAGCAGAGTAAAGTTAAAATTTTACCAGAAACATCTTAAAATTAAGTGAGAAAAACTGTTTTAATTTGAAAAACCCTTTGACAGTTATCAGGATCTCAGATTGTCTCGTTCTTTCTTCAAAACAGCCGGTTGTTTGATTATTTCTGTTACTGATGATAACTTGATGTATTAAAAGATTTTAGTATTTCTATTAAGTAAAACATATAAATATAACGTCAACATCTCTCATTTGAATTTTTTTTATGATGGAGTGCTCATAAAACTTTATTCTCCTAATATTATCACTTTATTTTTGTTGTAATGGACCGTAAATTATATGACATTTATTTTCCACTGTGAGGATTGTTCATAGATGTTTGTTTGTTTAGATGTGCACGATAAGGATTGTTTATAAATGTTTCTGTTTTGATTTAACGGTATTTGTCATCTTCAATTATATTTTTTGTTTTGTTTATTTTTGGACTTCATAGGATGCCATAGCGAAGAAAGCCTGACCTTATAAAAGCAGTAATTCGTTCTAACAATAGCTGGCTAGAAAACAACCACTGTCAGCAGGATTTAAATGTTTGTTTGCGGCGTGAAAGAAGCAAAGATAAAGTATTATTAGCTCATGTTTTTGTAGCTCAATGTTTGTATATATAATTCAAGTGTATTCTTGTAATATTAGAACTTTATTCTCAGAATTAAAAATAAAAAAAAATTGTAGCCTGGCACTACATATTTCATTGTAGAGTCGACCTGAATCCAGTCCCAATAAAAATAAGTTTTAAAACAAGATGACGTCCTTGGGCGTAATGATGACATCACTCTGACACATAGGCTGCGTTCACACTGCAGCCTGAAGTGACTCAATTCCGATGTTTTGACGTAATGTGACATGTATCTGATCTTTTCATGGCAGTGTGAACAGCTCAGGTCAGATTCTTTTAGAATGTGACTCATATCCGATACGTATCCGATTCAAATGTGACCATAACGTCCAGGTCTCATTCATCCGAACTGAACGTCACTGATTCTCAACAAATCTCACTATTCTGTGTCCTGA
>CAEGAF010052457.1:0-20139 GCA_903067075.1 Micropoecilia bifurca
CCACACCCCCCGCCAATACCCCAACACCACCCCCACCCCCCACCCCCCCACCCCACAAACCCCCCCCCCCCCACCCCCCCCCCACGGGGGGGGGGGGGGGGGGGGGGGCACATCAAAAACTGATGCTGAGCTAAACCTCCTGTAAGTGAAATCTTGCTGCAGTGCGTTATTACACCACATGGGGGCAGTGTTGGATGATTTGTCAGGAACAAACAACCTGACAGGAAGCCATAATTTCCCCCACATCAAAGGTTCTCTCATTTCCTTCCAGTCAGGAACCACAAAAACATTTTTACCACAGTTTTCATCTAGAAACATGAAAAACTTTGTCTATAAGTAACAGATATCTCTGATGAGAGACATACATTTTGAAATGTTAATGTGTGACATTTCACAAGTCGCATTATAGCCACACATTTCAATGTTAGTGTAATACATGTGCAATAGAAAGTACATTGTTTCCACAAACAGATCTGAGAAGGGTGGCTGTATGTTTAGGGTCACTTTGGTCTTGGACAGTACCTCACTCTCCGCTGTGCCCTGGCTGTCTCCGCGGAAGCTGCTGGTGCTGCTGCAGGCGTCTCTGGAGCGCGGCGGCTTCCAGGTGCGCTCGCTGTTAGCCCGGTTGTAGTAGAAGTACCTGCCGCTCAGGTCCTTGTGAGTCTCCCAGTCGCCCACAACGTGGAGCGGGGAGCCTGACGGGACGGGCGGCAAGCTGGACTGGGAGATCTTCAGCTCCTGGAGGTTGGTGTAGACCGGCGAGACGGAGCGGCCCGGACCAATGGGAGACGTCGTCTGAAGAGGGAGACGGCAGAACGGGGATTACACTGTGATTTTTGTAACGGTTACAAAACAGATAAATTGTCACAGAACCTATTGCAATAAATGATAATATTGTTGTTTTGAGACCATTTTCAAGTAATATAATGGTGGTGATGGCCTAATAATGAAAGAACAAATTCTCAAAGATCAACAAACGTTATATGATTATGAACATTTAAAACTGGAACGAGAAGATATTTTAATTATTCAGAATAAATAAAACAACAGAACCAACAAATAAAATGAATTATCAAGTCTCTGTGAGCAAAATTGTTTTTCATATAAAGGGTCAAGTTGAGACCAAAACATCAGACTGAAGACTTTTATCATCCAGGTTTTGGTACAAATACAAGGGAAAAAAATTATAAGTCATGCAAATGGAAACTATTGCGCTTGTTTTATCATGTAATTCATTGATTTATTGCTGCAGGCCTAATAATAATGTTTATTGTCCAAAAATATGTGTGGAAACTTGCTTTTGGCAAAAGGTGGTTAAAATCATCATGCATAACTAAAAGGATCACTACAGAATCACACCACACCAGCAACAGACAACTTCAGATCTGATCAATGGTCAACAGTTGAGTAACATTGTTGGAATTAAAATAAATATGTTCTTATAAATGAGAGAAGCTTAACAAATCCCACTGGCACTTTTATTTTGTCTGCTTTTTACAGCATCCTTTGCTCTGTGCCAATGATCTTGTTGTCTTTACAAATTATTCTGGACAGTTCATTTTTGTCTTTTACTCACATATCAAGTCTCTGTCCATATGAGACACACATGTTAAATGTTGAAACATTTCGATGTGGGGTCCACCAATAAATTAGGCAGCTGAACTTTAGCAGATCTCAAGTCCTGAGTTATAGAAAATGAGAAAATTAGTTATTTGTTGCAGTGACTGTGCCATTACAGATGGAAATAGGATCAACCGTTCCAAGTCTTATTTTGAAAGTCATAGAATGGCGTGTGTGAAGGCCTGCATGGCAGCTGCTGGATAACATCAGGCACCACATGTGGCTCTCAGAGCGTCTCAGTCCAGCTCTGAGCGCCGACGCCACATGGTCTCAGTCTTTAACGTGTCCAGTCGTATATCTATCAGCACACAGAGGTCGAGCAGACGGAGGTATTTTAATAAGGGCAACTTTTAAATGTGAAGAGTTCCAGGCAGTATAAAGGTTTACAAATTGCTTAAACGCCTAAGAGCTAAAAGAAACGTGTTTGATCTAATCCCACAAGACAGAGGAGGAAGATTTAAGCTCAATTTAAATTTAGGAATATCTTAACATATGCCCAGCAGCATAATGCAGACTGACCATATTTAGACCTTAGATAGAATCTTTTTAAACTCATTTGAATAATGAACTGAACTTATTGCTTGTTTGTTAAAGAGAACCAAGTGGAATGCTCTTGAATTTATTTATTTTTTTGTGAAGGTCTCGAGACAATATTCGTTTTCAATTACACTTATATAAATAAAGTAAATTGAATTGAGTATTCAATTTACTCAATTCAAACTCCAGATTCAAAAGATTATAATCTGACTTTTTCAGAAATAGGACCAAGCCCAACTGACCGATTTCGATTTTGGCCGATATAGATATTTTTTTGGTCTACAAATTTGCTAAATATTCTGCTAAAGTCACTACATCACCTCCCAAAAATCTCTGTTAAAGGCAGACTGTGGAGCAGGTGTTTTAGAACCAGCAGGGCGCAAAGAGGATGCCAGCAGATCCAGTTACATACACGCAGGAGACAGAAACCTTGTTGTCTTAGCAACTGTTGCATATAAGCATTGCCTAAAATTGAGAAACGACATCCTGCGAGGCGGATGAAGACATAATGTCAAAAAAACAAAAGAAATATTAGCATGTTTTTCAGAAAATCAGAAGTATATAAAATCAATGGACTGTTAAAGACAAATAAAGTCCCACTGCTTCATGGTCTAGTGTTTGAGACACTAAAGAGAAACGGCATCCGAGAGTTTTGCAGAATGACATCACTGCATGGAGTCAGCACTGCGTACACAGAGATGCCTTTCTAACATTAATGTCAGAAAGCTGCGTTTCCATGGATATGGTTCAGAGTATTTTGGCTTCTGGAGCAGTGCAGAGTTTTCAACAGGAGCTGCATTTCCATATCAAAGGTACACAAAACTGTCAATTTTCTGCTAATTTTGAGGGAAAAATTTAACAAAATAAAACCTATTTTATATGTTTTATTTATTTATATATATATATATTTAAATCAGACCTGAATAAGTCATTAAAAACTAGCCGCCTAGCCAGCTAGTTTGTATATCTAGTTTGACCAATCAGATGCATGCATCCGGTCATCGTCGTCTTGGTGGTTTGCGCCAGCAGCCACATCCGACTGAGGTCACATGACTTGTGTGACGTGAAATAAGTGTTTACATTGCAGTTTTGCAAAATTAACCAATTTTGATACGGCCACAAAAAGACGTCTCGTCTCATCTCATCGAAAAATGAGAGTTGTTCTGAAACTGTTTTCGAATTTATTTTTGTAATTCCAATCTGCGCAATTTTAATCCCAATTTTCATCCTGGGCGCTGAGTCAGCGCCACGAATTCACTCTGTGATTTGTTCCAGGTGAGGAATGTTTGGAGGCAAACAGACTCCAGTCAGGAGGAACATCCACTGCTTTCAGCACACAGATTGGACTTCCTGTCGCTTTTTGGGATAACGGGAATATTTTCCCACATGAATGATCATTTCATATCCTGCACACATGCTGGAGCGGAGCTGAAGGCCTGTTGTTTCCACTTTGGAGTCACGCCGCCTCTCTCTGTCTCAGACGCGGGTCGGAGCGATGCGGCAAAGCAAAGAGATAAAGGCGTGGGCTAGTGCTCAACCATGAGCGGCACGCTGGCGTTTCAACTTAGATTAAAATAAAATGTGGTAATGATCAAGTTCGAGTGCAGAGGAATGAGGAGCGGGGCCTGAATTGGTTTAAGGCCAAACCTAATGTAGAATATTTTTCAGAGCAATTTAAAAGTACATTTTAGGCACAGCTGAGTGTGTGTGCAGGAACAAAGCACTACTGTTTATAAGCATCCCACACCACATGTGTCCACATGATTTCAGCTCATAAATTAGTCATGCAGCCTTTTTAGGGGGGGGGGTCTCTAAATGCATTTAATACAGTACTTGGCTATTTTGTGCTGCAAAAACATTAAATTACTGGATATAAAAGGAAACTCAGTGAGACTTAAGCAGTAGGTCTTGGCATGGTGTGTGTTCTGTTCAATTTGAGTTCAGGTATAAATGATTCCATTCAACCTGGCTTTTAGTAAGTCTATTATCTAAAAACATGCACTAAAACGGACCTGCTTCGTATTTTTCTGTTAAATAAAAAAAACTGACTGGTCAGTTTTCTGGTGGATCACTGATCTTTTAAAATATCTGATCTGCCCATATCAATTTTAGCGATCCACCAATTTTGGTGATCCTGGTAAAGATTCACGGTCAAAATAAGTCTGACGAGTCTGATGAGTTTTATAAGTTTATGGTTTAAGGTATACAACCTGTTTTTTAATTGAAATTATGGATGCATTGATTGTAGTTTTCTTGGCCAATACCGACTATCGCTATGCTCTACAATCCATCACAAAAACAGAGTAAAACGGGGGGAATATCAGATGAACAAAATTATGTGCATGTGAAAAAAAGTTGATATATACATATGTAAATTAGCTATAATTTACATGATGTTTTTTGTTGTTGGTGTATTCTGTTAAACACCAACAATCAGAATACAGAGCTGAGTTTAGAAAGCTCCTCTGGCCTCTGATGCTTGGAATCAGATTAGATGAATAGAACAGAATTATTATTTGTTGTCCTACAGTAGCAAAAACTTAGTTGTATCAAATGCTGAGATTTTGGAGCACAAAATGTAGTAAAAAGACAGAATTCGACTAATCGTTACACAATGCGAAGCACAGCCCAAATGGGAAGTAAAGAGGAGGTTAAAAAGCCCAGAAGAATTCAACATCTGCAAGCTGCAGGAAATCCTAAACTACGTGGAATGTTTAGCAGAAACATTATTGCAACAAGAAGAAAAAACTGAGATACACATAGTTACAAGAAGAAAAATAGTGTAACAGAACTGTTACCAAATGATGCTCCAGTGCATACTTAGAGTGGACAACACAATAATACTAGGCCCAAAATCAAATCAGAAAGTCTGGCAGAAAAAGAAAGTTAAAAACAGTAACAAAGGCTGAAGCGTTTCTTCACAAACGGCTTCATTTAGTTTCAGGTTGCAGTCTATGTATAAATAGAAGGGTGTGTATGAGCAAAAGAAGTCCACACCATATGCTGAGACCGTCTGACACTTGGCGGGGAACCTTCTCTAAATGAATAATTGATGTCAACATCAAGTGTTTCGCTGGCAGACTGCGGCCGCCTTAATTCTAGCCTGTCAGGCCTCAGTTAGCAGCACATAAATACTACCTGGAAAACAATTTAACAGATTTCAGAGATTCAAAGGCTTTGCTGGCTGCAAGAGGTGGAAAAAAAAGTTCTCCAACCGGAACGGCACAGAGACGTGACTCCTGAGGGGATGTGGACTGGTTCTGGATCAGTCTGACCGACGCAGGGCACCGAAGCGCACTTCCAATCTGGCTAACTGCAAACACAAAAGCATTTCTATGCGTCATGGTTGTCACCTTGCATGCCGGGCTGCACACAAACACGTCGTCATCATCCTCCCCTGCTCTCCGGTAGCCCCTGAACACACTGAGCGCCCGGCGCATGGCGATGCTCGGCGGCCATCAAACGAAACACAAACACACTTCTGTTTTCTCTAATGCTCTGAAATGTTCCGGCAGAGGAAACTCTAAACCTCGTTGCGACAGCGGCTGAGGGGAAGAGGATCTCATTACTTCACACACACACATTTAACACAAGAGGAAGTGGTGTTGCAAGGTCCCTTTATAAAGACGAGCTGGCCACCCACTAATCACTAAGATCACTGATATTGTGCTGTTGTTGTTGACCTTAAACAGACTATAGGAGAGATTGTGAAATGACAAAGTTCTTTCAGAAAAAACGATGCATATTGAGACAAAGGTAGACATTAGTTTACCACTGACTGAAATAAAATGTGAAAACTGAAGTAAAAGAAGCAGTTGTCTGCAAAACGGGAAACAGAGATGTCTTCTACCTGCTTCATTTGGACAAAACGCTGTAGTTATGCTCCAAGGCCCATTTACACAGAATATTCAGAAATATCAGTTTTATTTTCATAATGTCATGCACGCAACCATCCTGTCATCCAACCACACATCCATCCTATTATCCAAACATGCATCCATCCATCTCTTCATCCATCCATCCCTTCATCCAACCATGCAGCCATCCATCCCATCATAGAACATGGCATCTTGATTGAGTCGCTGCCTGACCAGATCTCTGCCTGGAGCGTCTTGAAGTAGGCAAACATTAAGAGGAGAGAGGAGAACAAGACGTGTCAGAAAGCTGCGATGCAGTGAACGGAGTCCATCGGCTCCTGATAGGTAATTAGAACCGAGCGGACCTGAGGCGTCGGGAGTGGAAGAAGAAATGAGGGACAGATGGAACAATAGAATGAAATGCGCCGCTCAGTACAGAGTTTAGTCTTGTTTGCAGCAGCAGCATGCCAGCATGGCCATGGCCATCATTTTCAGACTTCAGGTCGGTGCAGGCTGAACTGCATTACAGCACATTATATGAGTGGGAGGATGTGTGGGCACAACCTGCATGGAGAATGTAAAAGCAGATGAAAACAAAGGAACTGACTGGTTTGTAAATGCAGCCATGAAGGTTGTTGTTCAGCTCTCTGCATCCCTGATGCTTACCAGGTTTGCCTCGGCCCATTCCGAACTAATGACCCTCTGCTGCTGTACCATCACTAGAAAACACTCCTCCAGGCGGCGCACAGTAAATTAAACCATAAATTATTCTGTGTGGAAAAAAGGCACAGGTCAGAGTGAGGGCAGCAGGGTGTGAGTGCCGCAGTTCCCCGTTACATCCAGTAGGTGGTGCCCACAGAGAGGGAGGCGGGACAGAGGGGGCTTGCTGGTGAGCAGGTGGGAGTCTCCATGTGATGAATGTGGCCATGAGGAGAGAGGAGTGGGAGGGTTTCCTATCGCTGTGCGCATGGCAACGGGTCCTGAAGCAGTGCAGGGGCCACTGCCTGCTCAGCCCAACGCACAAAACCCAGTTCTGCTCTCTACACACTGCAGAGCACATTCTCCATCATTCTAGCTAATTTAACTAAATACAACTCTTACTGAAAAGTGTGAGCTGCGTAATGTAAACAAATCACTCTAAATTCACTGAATTAATCAAATCTGCTAATACAGGAGTTGGACCTGTCACTATAGGACAGCTTTTGCTGTACAATTAAAATAATCAAATCAGTCCGACGCTGTACTGATGTTAAATCCTGCAGAAAAGGCTTAGCTTTTCACATGTTCATGTTAGAATGTTTTAGCTACAGATGCTAATTTTCCAGCACTTCCTAAAGGAATACTATTTCATTACATTTTCAACCAAAAAAACATTTTTTCAAAAGGAAATGAATTATATATTTGCCATTTTTATATATTTCTAAAATAAGCATTATATAAATATTGTGTAAAATAAGCATAATGAGTAAAATGAAAAATCTACAGGTGTGACGATTTTCTTTTATCCCATTACTCCATAAATCCTTGGAATAATCAATAAAATACATGATTACAAAGATGATTAGCTGTAGTCAATTTACTGGAAATGATAAAAACTGCTGGCAGCATTTCAAAGCTTTAGGAAAATCAGACATTGGAAATTGGCTACAAAATTATGATTGCTGCTCCTCTGATCATTCTCATTAGACTCATGTAGTTCTAGAATGAACTGAACTGTAAAATGTAACTGACATTAACACCTTTAGGCGCACCGATCCATTTTTTTCACTTCCGATAATGATATATTTGGCTTAGTGTCGGTCGATACCGATCCAGTGCAGAAAACAAGAAACAGTGCCAGATGGACTTCAAACATTTTATATATAATCTATTTTTTTAAACACAGATATAAATATGCTGAATTACAGATTTATTTGATAACTCTGTACAGCACATTTAAATCCACCAACAGCTTTACAAGCTGGTCAAACACGTAAAACAACTTTTTTTTGTTTCATCAGTGAAATTAGGAGTAGAACAGCCAATAGAAAATAAATAATAGACATAAAAAATAAACTGCAACAAACCTTCTATCAAATGGTTCAGAAAATGCAATTAGGAATTGTAAATATGTTGCAAAATAAATAATAAAGTATGATGTTCTAAGAGCACAAAGGATAGAATTGGACTGAATAGATACGCTCTTGTGGATCAGGCACACCGTCACAATACCCGATCTAGAATGATTTTCAATATTGGGACCGATACATAATATCAAATCAGTGTGTCTCTACTTTAGTGAGCGTTCTAGTTAGTTAGTTCTAGTTAGCCGTGGTGTGTGACTCTGGGTTTTGTGTGTAATTGTATTTCACAAAAGCAGGTTAGGGGAAGCATGCCACAGCATGGTGACTGTGCCCGTGACCATGGAGACACTCGGCCAATCCGGCAGTCACACTGAGGAGCGTTTGAAGCCAGGCTGTGAGGGGTGTGTGTGTGTGTGTGTGTGTGTGTGTGTGTGTGTGTGTGTGTGTTGGGGGGGGGTTTAACCTCCAAAAAGACACATCGATCTTCTCCTGCTCCCTCTGTTCTTTTGTCCTCCACCACTCCCTCGCTCAGGTTGCCCTTTTCCTCTCATCCTGCCCAGCCTTCCTCTATTCTTCCTCCTCCTCTGTAGTCTCTCTCTCTGCTCCTGGAGGTAGGCCTGATGGTGGCCTTGTTCACATCCATATGACCAGATTAACCTACATTTCCACATGGCTGAGTGTCAGTCAGACTACATTTGTCCGACTCGGCCATCATCACATTTTGTTGTGCTTCACAAGCCGACTGACCGATCCCCTCCGGTTCCCAACCCCGAGATGCAAGAACTACTCACTGAAAGTCAAATGAGTTTTTGAATTTTGCCAATAATTGCATCTGGTACGTATATGCAGAGTCGGCAGAGAATTAAAAAAAAAAAAGACTAAGATGAAAACTCTGGTGTGAGCGTGAGTCAGCATGTTTTCATTTCACGGACCAGATGATTAGCTGAGCTAACAGAGACGCGAGCAATTAACCTTTCAGTCCCGCACTGATAATGCCCAGCTAAAATGTCACTTTGTCTGAAGAAAACACGGCGGCTCTACTAAAGAGCTGGAAGCAGACTGGGACAGAGCTCGCTCAAAGAGGCCTGCGCCAAACTGGGTTAGTTGTACCAAAAAAACAGAAAATGATTGATGGGCGACTTGAAGCTTTTGTATGGAAACGATGCATCTGACGTTCTTTAAGAGAATCATGCCGGATCGGAATTGTTCGAGCGACATTTCAGATCTTTTCGTGTCATCTGTGGGTGGAACAGAAGGAGTTTCACAGTGAGGAACAAAGCCTCGCCTCTTGAAATGTTAATGAGGAAGAAGCGGGATGGGGGGGGGGGGCAGCCTGCAGCATGTTGGAAGACGCTGTGGTTAGGGGAAGACGCAGTGTGCAGGGGGAGACCCAAACGGTGGGAATCTGGGACAACATCTCCGCTGTTTCCAGCTAGGATTCTACCTGGGAGGATTTAATCATTGCAGCAGCATTTTTATTATACATGTGTGCAAATCTGTGTCTGTTATCCTCTAATGTAAATTAAAAATTTGCAACTGTGACATTTCAATAAGAAATCAAGTTAGAATTCCACAAATAAGCTTGTTCTCTTGATATGTCATTAAAAATCAGTTTAAAAAGGTGTTCAAAATTCATTCATGGTGCTGAAACTCATCTATCAGCCGATCAGAGGAGACATGAGCGTCTTCTTCAGGCTATGGAGCAACAAACCCCACCTACTTTTGAGTGGCTACGTATGCAACGTTTCGGAAAAATTGTTACCACCGACTGACTGATTCAACATGTAACACAACGTTTTATGAACTGCGATACTGTGAGAGCTCTGCTGGAGCCAGCTGAACATTGTCCAAAGAAACAAAAACAATCTCTGCTAGACCACCAGTCAGAGTCTGTGGAACGTTACGATAAATCTGCACTGCAGTGTTTCCTGTGGACTCGGACAAGGCGGCTCCTGCAGAAAAAGCCTCTGATGAATGAATTCTGGCTGCGCATCAGATGAGCTGCCAGAACTCTGACAGCAACTATTTGTTCTGTTTACTAGCAGGCGGGGAGGGGGGGGGGGGGATGTAATGCTAAAGAAAAACTTCACCTTCTCTAATGAGACAGACTTCGAATTATACTTTTTATTTCTCCTTTTGGGTGAGCACAAAGACTCTGTGGGGGTTCAGTGGCAGTGTTGGGCCCAACACACTGTGCCTTCCTAACGGCGCTGAACGTTACACTTCACATCCTGATACTTCACGCTGGGAGAAGTCGGCTAATGAATGTTACGGCAGATGGTGTGCCTGTTCCTTCTCCGTTTATCGGCCTCGCAGACCGGATGACTGCAGTGCGCCGCACAAGACAAGAAGAGAGCAGCGACAGACATTAGCAGCTGCCGTCTGATCCGCCTGCCCTCGGCACTCGCTATTAACGGATCAGGAACTGTATTTCAGGAACTATTTGCCTTCCAGATCTCTCTCTATTTCTTCTTTTTTATAAGAACGGAGCTGGAGCAGTGGCTGAGTGCTCAGCAGCCCAGCTAATGGCTAATCCTGTCCTAATACCTTCAGCTTGATTTTTTTCAAGCTACCCTAGTGTTATTCACTTTCCACTGATTGGCTGGTTAGTGGAATCTGAGTGGCCTTCATGAAGTCACTTAAAGGTTCTACTTTTTGATTGCAATTTTCTGGCCGATTACCAATCATTGAAAATACAAATTTTAGCCAATACTGATTTTCTTTGTCAGAAAAGTCACTAAATAAAATCACACTTTTAAAATTAGGAATTAAACTGTTTTATGCATTTGCTCCTAAATCCTATTTATGTCTGCAATTGCACATTTTCTGCAAGAAATAACTAATTTAATCATATTCCATAATTCAGGACTACAGGCCTACTAACAGCAGGAGCTCAGTAGACCCTACAGTGTTTCCATTGGTCTGTCTGGTACCATCCATTGGATGGTTCTTGAACCATCAAAACTAGTTGTGCAAAGATTGCAGTCTTCTAGCCGACCATCGACCTCTCAAAACCCTAATCTCGAGATTCCGATTTTTTTGTCTAAAAAAACCTGCTCACTAAATCGGCAGATGTGGGCTGTTGGGCGAATCAACCAAAAAGGGAGATTTAGGTGAAAAGACTCAAAGATTTATGAATGTTTAAAATCTTGAAGCTTAGTTTTAAAAAAGCCAAAGTTAGTATGTATACCGTTGTGTTTTTAATTACAGACTAGGAATGTGCCAATCCACTCTTTTTCACTTCCGATACCGATACCTCAGATACTAAACCGATATCTGAGGTTTAGTATTAGCTGATAAGGATCCAATACAAAATCAGTGCTGAATTCAGTTTAAACATTTCTTATTTTAAACAGTCACAAATGTGCTGAATTATGAATTTAGTTGATAACTCTTCACTAGTAGAGCAGACTGAAACACACCGACAGCTTCACAAGCTGCTCAGACATGTAAAATCAGCACAACCTTCATTTGTTCAGTCAGTGTAGCTAGAGGTGTAACAGCCATAAAATAAGAAACTGTGATTCAACATGCAAAAACAAACTGCAACAAACCTTTCAAATGGTTCAGAAAGTGCAATTAGGGATTCTAAATATAACGTTAAACACATAATAAAGCCTGATGTTGCACAGGATACAATAGATCAGCCTTTATAGATCAGGCACAGTTTTTCTAGTGTCGCTTCTTCATACTTGATGCATTTCAAATTCTTCTGTTCTATAGATAACATCCACAGGCAGAACAACTCTTTAAAAAGCACTCTAAACATATTTAGAAAAAAGCCCGCCAGCATCTTGCTCACTGTCTCACCAGTATTGCTGTGGTTTTAGCAGTTCATTAATATTTCCTGAAATCTGCTCCGTTTACGTGGAAACCGACTGAGCAAAGCAAAGATCTCTGGGGATTGGTGGAGGCGAGAAAACAGATAGAATGCAGAGAGGGACCGCTCTAACTAATCAGAATTATTATGGTGAAATTACAAAACAATTCCTTCATAAACATATTTACACTCTAACAGTTGGTTAATTTGTGAAAAAAAACTGTACACAAGCAAGAGATGACATCCACCCATATGCGAATGTTTACATCTGATCCCAGAACAAACGTGAAACAGATGCCTTCAACCATCTGCTTTTAGAAAATCCAGAGTTTGAAAGTTTTCTGCTGGAAAACAACTGAGACTGAAGAACATTTGTAGAGCTGAATTCAAGTGAAAATAATTTATGATTGTTTAAAATCTTGAAGCTGTTTTTTAAAAAAGTCAATAATGTTAAAAATATGAAATTAATAGTTTCTAAAGGTAAAATATTCTAATTATGGACCAATTTTGTGAGCTTAGCCTCATACTTGGCTCATCCAATAACATCATAAATAATATTTATGAGAGTTTGCGGTCACTTGGTTTTCAAAGAAGTGTGTAAAGTAAGCTAACTGAGGCATTTGAACTCATTAAACTGTGTTAATGTCTGTTGACTGTTGCTCTACATTATGTATTTACCAGGTCTCCACATGTCAGCTTTTGTGATAAAGAATGAAAAGAAATTAACAATAGAACAAACTGTTAAGATCACATTAAGTGGTGAAATCAGGACAGCTTGTTTTAAAGATGTTTTGAAGACTTTAGCCAGCAGGTGCGTATGAGATTTTTTAGCTTTTTCCGTTTGCAATGGAATTAGAACTTCCTGTAAATCCTGAGGAACCTAGAAGAAAATAAGAGGATGAGTCAGAAAGCTTACTGACAGTTTCTTGGCTCAACTACAGTCACATCGTTGAAGAGCTTGGATGTAAAAATGGAGAAAGAAGGAAATGAAGTAAATGGATGCTAAAATAAACAAGTCGGTTGATGCAGGAGAAGGCCTGGATGTGGCGAACACGCACGGCACAGATGCTAAACGAGCATGTTGTTTTTCTCTCTGATATTCTAGTTTCTGTCCACATAAGAAATACATTCAAGCTGTTTCCATGGTTGCCTGAATAGACGGGAGACGTGTCTTCCTCTGCAAGGTTCTGGTTACACTATCCTACGCATGGATGGACGATCAGAAACTTTTGTCACTGGAACCGATGGCAGTGATCCGAGAAGAGATGTGGGCCAATTCAAAGTCCCGCTTTTATTCTTCAGGAAACTCAGTGCAAAGCTACAATTCACCACAATGACATGATGCATTTTGTCTGGGTTGTTTGTTTTTTTTTAATCAATTAGATTTATTCACAAGAAGAGATTCCTCAAGGTTATTTAACTAGATAACAGAGATGGCAACTCGAGTTTAAGATTTTGACTCGAGTCGCACTCAAAAGATTTCAAACATGAGGAAGATCTGTTGCCCTGAAGATCTGAGACTTCACTTGGACTCCTGGTGCGAGACTCGAGACCTGACAGTTTTTATCTCATGTAGTGAGTAGTGAGTTAGACACTACAGTCGCTGTGCATGTGTAGGGTCAGAGGAGACCTAGATGTTGTGGATTTGATGAGCCAAAATTGGGGTGAAAGTCTTCAGATTGACTTGGAAAATAATGTCTTTACATCTCTTACCGATATTCAGAAAAACAAAGTGGAAATCTTTTAGGTATGTGATCAATAACAGTTTGACATTTTCATTGTCTCATTTAAAGGGAAACAAGTCAATAGTTCTTTTCCTTGGATTTTATCGCTCAACATTTGCATCACAATTCTATCACAGACAAAATTAGCAACCTGCTAAGATATTGACTGATATGCAAGTACTGTGGCACAAGCTGAAAGAACTAAACGCAAAACCATGACAAACAGGGACAGAAAGAGCTCAGAGGATTTATTTACCAGAAAATAAAGGATGCTCCAGAATCACATGTTGGGATCCAACAAAACCTCAGATACCAAGCGACAGAAAGCTCCATGGCAACGCTGGCAGAGCAGCAATGTGTTCAGATCGACATGCTACACTGCTACATTGCACTGAAACTCATTAGCAGCCCTCATCATCACACCAAAGCAAAGGTAAGAGAACATCTCAGATTCTCACTCCTACCACAGGCAGTAGCTGCGTTTCCATTAAAATTGCACAAACTGAAATTAGACAAATACATTTGCTTAAAGGAAACACAACAACTTTAGAAAGTTTTTGTGCTAGGAAAAGGTGTCTTTTCAGCTGAATAAAAAATAGATGTATTTCGCCCAACTGCAATGGAAACAATTGTTTTGCATCACACAAGTCATATGATCAACAACCAGCCGTTACTCCTGATGAAAACCACAAAGAAGACAGCATCACACAGTTCAATCAGAAGTTGTGCGTCACTCCAGTGTGTTGAATAAGTTGCTGTTCTGTAAAATCAGTCAACAATTTCCACAAAACACTGCATACCTAGCTGCTCCCAAGTAGGCGGGGCTTGTTGCTCTGACGCCTGAATTAGACACAGACTTTTCCTCTGATTTGCTGATAAGATTATTAGCGCCAACACCATGGCCTGTTTATGAATATCTCATATAAGTGTTTACACTGCCGTTCACTTTTCATGTGAACAATCTTAATCATGTGTGATTTCAATTTTATTTCTTATTGAATGGCAACACTGCAATTGCGAAATTGTATTTTTTTTTTTTCCAACACTAGCAGATTACAGACAAAGATGTGTGCATCTGTAATGGAAATGCAGCTAGTGACTCACAGTGTGTCGGGGTGTGACGGGTCCCGGCTCTGCCGTATGTCTGAGGGTCTATTGGTGCTGCGCCACATGAAGTGCAGAGACAGCCTGAGACAGAAGGACTCTTGGTACAGAGCAAAACAATAGTCAGTCAGGCCAATAACAACAGCTGGCTGTCTGGCGATGACAAGAGGAGAGGTGGACAAGAGGGAGGGGGGCACTGTAAGGGACGGCTGATGAGAGGTGTGAGGTGTCACAAGAGTTTATTTACCTAGTCCAAAGGACGCAAACGTCCAGAAACAGGAATGAAGGCAGGAAGGAAGGGAACAATAGAGAGTAATGATGCCTCATAAGGTAGAGCTGACTGTTGTTACTGTGGAGACGACCAGGAGGGGCCCGGGGTGAGTGGGTGTGTGTGAACTGTACCTTTGTATTCTCCATCTTTCTTTCTTAAGGAGGCTGGTGTGACAGACATTGCCGAAGGGGAAGAACCCCTACATGTTCTAGTTTAAAGAGACGCTTCAATCACTTGTGCGCACAGGCAGCAGAAAGTTGATATTATGGGATGTGACAGTGCCTTCAGGTTGAACACGCCGTGTTCGCCGACTGTCCTCGTCAGTCGACCGTTCAGGTTCAACTGCTTTTGGTCCCAAATGAGATGAAGGTCAGCTCCTCTTCATGATTATTACTGAAAACAACCATCAACATCCACTGTTCCCTGCAGGTTCAGGCAGCCAGCTGAGGCTAGCTACTGCAGTAAACAAGCGCTGGTCAATTGGTTCCAGAAATCAGCCACAAATTACAGGCAAAACCAAAACATTCAGCCTGAGTTTTGAAGACTTCTGGTGTGTTTTGCCATGACTTGTGCTTTGCTAGCTGGTGTTTTCTGTCATCAAAGTGTGACTTATGATAAAAGCGTCTTCAGTACCTCCAGCAGAAAAGTTTCCCACAAAAAAATTCAAGAATTAAACCTGAAGTTTACACAAGCTCATCCACAATCATGCCATCTGGGTTTGGTTTTGTTCTGCTAAATGTATCAATGCCAGATTATCCCAATGGGAATTTAAACCTTTTCCCCAATATTGACACCCTTCAAAAACCAGAACGGAACAACCATAGAATGGAGTCCTTGAATCTGTGAAAGTCGCTGTTCACAGATTCTAAAGAAAGCATAAAACTTTGTTTTAAAATATTTATAGCGCCCTTTTTACATATAGTGTTCTCTCCCAACCAGCTGCCACACTATTGGATGGATGGATGGATGGATGGATGGATGGATGGATGGATGGATGGATGGATGGATGGATGGATGGATGGATGGATGGTCGGTCTCTAACATACACAGTGTGACATAGCATCTGCCCAGGGTTTCCTAAGCATTTATTTTAAATAGGTTTTGTTAGTGTTAAAGACAGATTTAGTTGTCGCACTGAAATCGTCTTGAATTGCACACGTCACTTTCACTTAAAATGGTCTATTGAAAAGGTGTTCTTGCAGAGTAGGTTTGGCTGTGCCGGCGCATTTATGAAGGCTGTCATTTTGGAGAATCATTGTACAAGACGAGAATTAAAACCACACAACTTATTTGACTCATACAAAAACCTCTTAAAGCTTGACTATAAAGGCTGAGTTAGTTGCTAGGTTTCCATTGAACGTGCAGTGAGGCTGATGTGAGTGCATGCATCTTTAGAACAAAGAATAATGTGTCACACATGAGCATGTGTGACACATGCTCATGTGTGACATTATGTGTGACATAATGCACTCAGTGTGCATTATGGCATGCACACTTGCACTTGCAACTTGACAAAGATAATGTGAACGAACCATACTGCCAGCCAATCACAGACAAGTATTTTTCATCTGGAGTATTTCTTACAAATCCTGCTTTGTTTGGATAAATAACAACCATCCAAAACAAGCAAATCAAAATACTACACCAAGATAAAGATATTAGCAAAACACAAGAAAACTTAATAAAATAAAATTTAAAAAAAATTGTACAATAAGAATGTTTAGTTTAGCATACAAATACTCATTTAGCATTGCATATTGTGTTTTAAGATCCACTGGCTGATTAACATAAGATCTAACTGAAGTGCAAAAATTAATATTGTTTATTTTAATTGTATTTTTTACTAATATATTGAAATGTCCTTACAACTTTGAACATTTTTAACACAAAAATACAGCGAGCCACTGGTGCCGCTACCTTTGGGCTTAGCTAGTTTCCTTAATTAGCTAAAACCGAGTCTTTTAAAATAGAATGCATGGCAATTGTTTAAAAGGTATTTTGATACAACAATCTATTTCCTAAACAGTATAACAATTCATAAAACTAGAAAGAAAAGTGACTGAACATATAAATGACTCAGTAGTAAAACTGTAGCTATCGTGACAATGACCAGCACCCGCTAACACCTGCTCTATTTATCTAGCAGCCAAGTAGCGCAAGCCTCCACATTCACTTCCACTGAGCTTTCCATTGGACAGCACAAACCCAGCTACTCACAATATACTGAGGACTCCTCAGGTCTGAAAACATGGCCCAGCTCCCGGGACACCAGTCGGTTCAGGGTTGGGGGACACAGGCGTCCCGTGCAAGTACGTGGAAGTTGGTGGCAGGCAAAGTCTCGCTGCATTTAGAACTTCATCACACAGAAAAGGAGGTGCCCTTCATAGACGATTAAGGGATCTGGAGGGATCTATTTAGGACCATGGAGCTGGCCTTAAATAGCAGCTCTCATTAGCTGAATGACCTGAGCCTTTCAGAGACAGAGAGGCAAAGAAAATACAGAGGCCGATGAAGAGAAACAAACAGAAAGAGTCCAAGGGGATAGCTTGAAGGGTGGCCGTGCTTTAAGGCCATGAACAGGTCAGAGGTCATGATCCCTGGGTCACAACTTCTGCAGTTCACACGGTCCACTTACAGTGACAGATGCTGTGGTAAATTAGTTCCAACTGCGACCAAGAAACACACCAGCAACAGCTCGGCGCATCTGCAGCCTGCGGCGCTTGGGGAAGAGAAACTGAAAGGCGCCTTTTCACTGCAGATCGCATCCGAGAGCCCTCAGTCGGCACGCCGTCGAAACCCACAGCGCGTGTTTACATGAGACGGGTGTCGGGAGAAGATTACAGAGATTTGATTTTGGGAAGGGTGGAGGGGTGAGGTGAGTCACCAGCTGCGTGTGAGAGCAAAGCGAGCAGCCGGAGGTCAGCGAGAACAGATGAAGACGATGACCGTTACCTTCCTCGTTCCGTGGGTGGCAGATTAAGATTAGGAGGGAGGAGTTTTCTGGCCGGGTGACGTTACGACTTCATGAGAAAGTTGATGCTGCGTTGTTTCTCTGTGGAAAGTGACACCGATACGCCACTATCAGTGCACAGAGATATCCAGTCTGAGACTTTTAAAAGACAACACAGAACATTGATAAAGTCTTTTGATGTCAAGTGAGGTATACATTTTTTCATCCCTCACCAATTATGGGATCTGTGTTTGGCCAGCAGCTCAATACAAACTTGTAACACGGAATTTCAAGCAAGAAGGAATATTGGAATTCCTCCTGCATATTTTTAAAATGCCAAAAGAAAAGTGGTATATTCATGTTAGCTTTGCAACAATGAAAGCAACAAGTGACACATTTATTTCCTTCCTGAGCTGCTCACGCTCCAAGTAGGATTATGAATATGCGTTCAATGATAAATGTTGACCATGCTGTCCCTTCACCTCAGTCACAGGTTAAATTCAGACTGAAGGGTCAAAGCTGCACACAAGAAGATGCAAGACACAAATTTCATCCACTATTAACAAACCCGGCAACCAGTTCACTTCTCCGGCATTTCTGCAAACAAAAACAGATTTTACTACAGAGTTATTATCCTCCTTAGTATTAAACCTTAGTATCAAAGTGTCATTACTGAGATTTGATTTTGGGAAGGGTGTTAGGATGAGAATGTTATCAATCTTATCAACAATTACTCTCATTATTCTCATCGGGAAAAAACAGTTACACTCCTTTCAGTTTTAGGTTAGAGGTGCTCCAATCAAAGTTTTCTGGCCGATCACTGATCTCTAAAATGCTGCAGAAACTGATCATACCAAAATCGATAGTCAATGCCGGCCATCGATTTTGGCCAATTTTCTTTGTTTGAGAATAACTGTGTTTGCTAAATATATCAACACAGTTGCTAAGGTACCAACAGTTAACTGCACATGTCCAAACATGACCTGGGGGGCGGTCCGTCAATCAGCCCTCTCTCATTTAAGAGAAAAACGGGACAGTGGCTAATTTTCGGATGTTTATGTAGGGATATAAAATCGATGGATAAGTGTTGACTGATCACCCAAAATTTAGGAAATCGGGTCTATTTATCAGCTGTTCCATTTATCTGTGCAGCTCTAGTTTTAGAGTTAATCAGATTCAACCTTTATTAATTACAAAATAAAAATGAAGCCAAATCCAGAAGTTGTGTGTGACAAAAAAATACAACTACAACTTTACTGACTCCTCAGGATTTAGACAGGGAAGCTGCAGCCATGTGTTGCTGATTAAAATACTTCATTAATAGGCCATCATCAGCATAGCTGACTCTGTTACATTCTGAGTTTTAGCCCAATGACCTCGCAGAAATTATTGCTGCTGCCCAACAACCAGTGATGTGAGCAGAAAGCTTCTGCTAGCTCAGAGTCGGTGCCTCGGTCTCCTGTGTTACATCTGTAGAAAGATAAACGGAAGAGACAAAGACACGTGTTTCTGTCTGCACTCAAACTCCTGATGACTCATTAAGGGAGAACAGGGCGGGCGAGAGCTTCTTGAAGCTGCTAAGCATGGAAGTTATGGCACATCTGGTTGTTAACCTCAAAGAAATGAAGTTAATTGAAAAAATCATAGCATACATAGAGGAATGCTTTTATCTCACAGAGGCATTTCGTCTTCAGCTGCAGGCAGAAGCGGCAGAGCGATGGCAAAAAGCAATGTGAGCATCAGAGTTTGCATTAGGGACACACCGAGATAAAAATTTTGACCAATAAGTTATACAAGATATTAATATTGCTGTTATGGCAGAGAAACATTGATGATGGCAGCATATATTATATTAATTCCCCTTTAAGCACCATTAAAAAAAACATTGTGCTGAATATCATTATGCCTAATATTTGGCACAGTTAATTGTTGGTTACCAAAATAGTATTATTTGCTTTTAAACTGAATTTGGAGCCATAAATACATGTGCAATGCTGCAGTTCACAATGCCCGCCTGACAAACGAGTTCGTCCAAGAGAACTGTTACGGCGTGTTGGCACGTCAGGGCTCGGGATAAGAATGACGAGCGCAGAGTGAGTACCGATCAGATACCCAGATGACCCCGAGGCAATCATGAAGCAGTATGACGGTTTCGTTCTTTAATCGGCGGTTTTGATGTGTGTGGTTCTACAA
>CAEGAF010052470.1:0-22770 GCA_903067075.1 Micropoecilia bifurca
ACACACACACACACACACACACACACACACACACACACACACACACACACACACACACACACACACACACACACGCACACGCACACACACGCACACACACACGCACACACACACGCACACACACACAAGTAGATGAAAGCAGATAAGTGTTCCAGTGCTAAAGTTACTAATTGGCCAACTAGGGAGAGCCATCTGCATTTTAAAAGGCAGCATTGCCTATCGGTTCACATGTCTTCATCAAAAACATGTTTTCCCATGTTTCTCATCCAATAGATCAGAGCTGAATAACATATTTATCTCAATTTGAGTAAGTAAACTGATGTATGGCAAGCAAGAAAAGGCATATATTAGCAGGACTGTACACAGAGGCCTGATGGGAGGGAACACTGAGGAAAATTTATTATAGATCATATCTAAAAAGAAATTAAGCGTTAAGGTTCGGGGATTAAGTTAATTGACAGACTCTCCATTAAGGGAACAATTAAAACTTTTCCTTAGCTGTAAGGCAGCCATGAAACCCCACCAACCAATGTAACATGAAAACTAACATTACTTATAAAAGGCAACACAGATAAAAAAATTAAATGCTCTTACTGTTAGTCAAACAGTAAGAACATTGTGAATGTGCAAAGATGAACTTCAAAATCCAACACATCCAATGCAGATGGGAAAACAATTAAAGTAACCAAAGCAAGAAATGTTCTACAGGAGGAGATCAAACAGCGAGAGACCTACTGTAACTCGCCAGCTGAACGTTCGGTATATTCCTTTTTTGAATCTAATTTGAAAAGGTGCTTATCACGGTTCAAAGCTGAAAGTTTTCTTTTTAAAGCACTCCATCCCCTGCTCTTTATTCGTTTCCATCCAGAGCGTGAAATAACATCACAGAATCCAGCGCTGGCATCAGCAGCTTAAAAGTGCACCTGTGTCCTGACCCAGACTTGTTCACATTACAAAGCAGATGGCCACGACACAACTTATACTAAAGAAAAACATGACCTTTGAATATGGTCTACCATCTTAATAGGGCATGAATTTGGCCTGCTAATATTGTCCAGTCACTTATCTTGACTGGACAATATTTGCCAAATATACAAAGCAAGCATTCTCTAGATCAAGAATTTTTCATTAAACTTAGCCCTGGATCATTTTCATGCTTTAACTCTCAGATTAAATTTTGTTGGATTTGGGTGTAATCTTTGACTGCTTGGAAATTAAAATCTTTTCTTCTCTCTTTGGGCCAAAACAGAAACTATAAGGAATTACTAAAACCACCTTCATAAAAACCACAGCTCCATCTGGCAAAAAGCCACCCCAGATTGTAGCATTACCCCCAACATGTGGGTAAAGAATGGTGATGATAATGTTGGAAATTTTAGTTGTGTTTTATCTGGATATTTCACAGTGTCCCCGTCTCCCTTTTTGGGATATTTTGTGCGTTGGAAACCTACTAACTAATGCAACAACATGGAGAAAACAAGCAGCAATTCCCTCAAAGGCTCTCTGTAGCCTTGAGGTTTTAGTCGCATCTTTTCATAAAGTTTGGAAAAATGGCTAATTTTTGTGGAGTCAGTCTATCAATCTATTATTTTTTTGCTGTCCTCACTGTTCTGTGGCAGTATAGTGGATTTTTGTATCTTCTTTGACTGGTGCTTTTGTGGGGGAAACTGAACTTCATTGCATTTTACTCAGACTCACCGACTGACACAAGATGTGCAAAGAGTTTCAACAAAGTGTCAGTCTTAGAAATACGCATTTATGAAAATTAAAGCAAATTATAGCAGCTTGTCTTCACGCGTTTGTTTATTTTCCCTTGAACGACACACAATATACGTCACATTACACATGGACAAGGTTGTGTTAGGTTAATATATACAATAGATTGTATTGCTGTGAGACTCTTCCTAATTAAAAAATTGCCTAGCACTCAAACCAACTGTGTCTCTAGCCTACCTATCCATTTCCTTCACGGTTTATGCCAAGGAAAGTTATCAACAAACAGCCTTCAGGACAGAATTCAATCATAAGTGATGTGAGGACTCAATGATTTAGAAAACATCAGCAACAAATAATAAAAGGATATGAAATGCCTCATTAAATGCCACAGCGGAGCTAAATGGATGGAATCAGAGATTATAAAAGGACACGATGGCTGTATTAGACAGCTTTATTCAACAGAATAGCCACTGGAGGTCTGAGTGCAGTATTTCACAGATTAATTCGTCTGGGAAAAACATTCTCCTCCTCATAAAAATGACACAGAATGTGCTTAGCTAATGCAGCAGTCCTGTCACATCCAGGCAAACTGTCTCACAGTTCGCCCTGAAGTCTGGTGTCTGGCACGGATGTGCAGCCACATACTGGTGTCTTCAGGCCTTGGTGTGTAGAGGAGAGGAGGCAGGGACAGATTGGGACTCCAAGTCTGCCTCTGACTATGAAACATGTCAGAGGCAAGCACAAAAGGAGAAAGCGAGATGGGGAGGGGAAAGAGGACTGTAGGAAAGAGAGGAAGGCACTGGTAAAGTCAACACAGGGTGGGGAAGTCAGGGCAAACACAGAGAGGATGGGGGTACGGAGAAGAATGGATACGGAGGAAGGGGAGAGAGGTCGGTGGTCTGGGTCAGGCGAGCTGCGTACCGGAGTTCCCCTGGGGGCAGATGGGCAGGGTGTGGCGAAGCACTCGATGAGTTCACATCAGCCAGCATTTGTCGAACGGTGAACGTTATACTGCAGGCCAAATGCCCCACCTGATTTCAGTCTAGCCTTTCTCCTACCACAGCTTTACAAAACAGTCTGTTTCAAACGGGTAAATCGCAGTCTGAGCCTATCATCGAAGCCTCTTTCTAGGTCATTGGCTTTCTCAAGGATAAGAGTAGCCAAGGAAGACAGAATGCATCTGTGGGGTGTTTGAGTGCAGCCTGGAGCTAACGCTTGGGTGGTAGGGCGTGAAGTTCATCATTACACGTGCTATAAAGGGCAGCCAGAAAAGAGACCGTTTTCACTGCCCGTCAGGACAGAACGGGCAGCCATGGTGGGGTAGCTGAATTTCTTTTATTACAAAGTCTTAAGAGATACCGAAGGCGCATTGCACAGAAGTTGGCGTCAGGGGCAGGCTTGATTTTGAGCTTTTATTGTGTTGCTCTGACAGCGGACTGGATAATAGACTCATGATATCAAAGGAACAGAAAACCCAAGTATAGTGCTTCAAAAGGAATCTAGTAGTGTCTTAAAAAACTTAAACACAGGTCAGTGTATTAAAAATAGGCTTGAGGCCATCGGTTTGGAGAGTCATCCATTGCTAGAAGTCATACTTAGACATATTGATAATGTTATGCCTCTGAAAATAATCCTTGCAAAAGTAACAGAAAGTTTACATAAACGTGAATTCTGTCAATTCTCTCTTGAACGCAGCATTGCAATTTTAATTCTCAGATATCCCAGCTTTTTACCAGACTTGAACACATCTTCTGCTGGTGCAGGATGAAAGTCTCGAAATGGGAAAGCAATGGGAAAGCAATGGGCAGGATGATCCGTCCGCAGTTTGTGATTCGTGCACACGTAGTGCATTACTGCTTCTGCCGTTTGAAAACCATAAATTTGAGATTATGCTTACATGTATGTGAACGTTGAGATATGGATTTATGCGTCGTTTTATTCACATTTGTGAATTATGTTGTACACATACAGATCTTGTCGATCGATTTGTGAATCTTTCAGAGACTAATTTAGCTCCATAGACAAGTTTTTCTGCACCCTTTAAGCCAGGAAAATGTCTTATTTTGTTGGAACAAATTTTTATACAAAAACAAAAGGTCCCGGTAGGAATTCAGAGTATTAATGACCCTTTATTCCTAGTGAGATACAAGAGTGACCAGTCCTCTTTGTTTGTGTTAGAAAAAACATGAACACCTCCCCCACTGCATGACATAAGTCATTTGTCAATTATACATCCATTTTGCTCCCCCTTATTATTTTTCAAACATTATCCTCATCATATGGATTTCCCACCCCCATGTTTAAGCTTTATTTACCCCCGTTCCATTCTCACTCATCTCTACCTGCATGCCCCTTTTCCCCCCTTTTCTCTGGAGACTTGCAGTCCATTAGTAAGAAACGAGGGTCCTAAGCGAGGCATTGGGGCTCTGGCTGGGTGGGGGCTGTTTTTTCTATTTTTAACTGATTCCACTTCCTGCTCAGACTGTGATCTCCCACTGGACGAGCAGATGAACAGAAAAATAAAGAGGCGATGAAAAACACAACTTGGACTCTTAGAAAAGAGCGAAGACATGTTCGTTACACAGAAACGACTTGCAGCAGTCCTCTACGGAGGAGGGCAGTTCCTTCAGTTATTTATCTCTTCTGCAAATGCCGCACATCTACACCGCCACTCACCAAACAGGAAACACAAATTTCCTCCCCCATTTCCATTTCTTGTAAAAACTCATCAGGAGAAGAAAAATAAACACTAAAAAAAATCAAACGGCTGCTAACATGTTTCGCATGTGGCCGGGCAAACGAAATAAAGCAAACAAACGCCACAAGCAAGTCACACCGTGACGTTTTTATACCGAAATGTGACCACAGAACTCCAGGGAAGCCAAAATCCCATGCACTGCACAAAATTAGGCATGGGCTAGTTATCAATATCAAATGTGTCCTGAGGTTTTAAAAGAATAATGTCCTAACCCTCCGCCCCCAAACACACACACACACCTTCAAATCATTTATGCAGTTTAGGTATTCTCATGAGAAGCCAGAGAAAGTGCTACAGGGTTTTTCTTTTCTAGTTGCATGCAGCATAAAGTAATATAGCACTTTCCCTTCCCCCACTTGTTGCTGAACACTGCCGGCCTGCTCGCTGGAAGAGGCCTGCTTTATTTTTCAATGCACATGTTGCCTCTACCTGAGATATTAGTCTGAATAATTTCACAGATAACATCAGTTTGTGCTACAGAGACAAAAGGTGCCATATGTTGCACAAAGCACTTCAAATGTACCATATTGGGCAGCTTTTTTTTCAAATATATTACAATAACTATAAAGTATGTCTTATTACAATAAGTAGTGGCTTGTATTATATTATCAGTAAGAATAAATGTTAGTTCTCTTAAAAATGAACAAACATCTTAATTTGTGTTTAATATTTCTGTGCAAATAATGTAATGCGACATCATGTAACTTAGTCATTATTGTGGGTATAGACGCTTGTCTAAACGCTTGAAATAAAATTAAACAAATGTAAAAGTACATAAAATGAAAAAAGTAATGTACAAAATCAGTAAATATATTCTAATCACCAATCAACCTGTTATCCTATTTCCTATTGAGCTGCTTACTGTGCTTATAGACAGGCTGTAGATTAGCTAATGCTATTTACATCTTTCCATTTGGAGAGTCTAGTGGATCTGAGGCGATAACATGAGTAGAAAGCAATGGGAAGAAACGCTCACCAAAAAAAAGAGAAGTCGCTATGGCTACTGATTTATGGTGCAAATTTGCAATACTGATGTGAACAAGAATCCTTTCCACAGAAACAAACAACTCCAAATGTTTACTCTCTCTCTTGCACCCATTTCATACATACGTTTTTTGCAATCTGTTAGAAGTTATTCTGCTATCATTCTCTGCACTTATACATTTTGACAATGAGACATTTCTGATGCTTTAGAATCTCTGTGACTTTTGCCGTTAGATGCAACTGAGAAAATGTCAAGGAACAGCTGAACAAGGCATTTTAACAGGGGAACGTAGCCTTTTTATATCCACAGTGGCTTTAAGTCAGCACAGTGATCTAGCGCTGCACCATACCCCCAGCTACATGTCCAGTTTCCTTTGACAGGGTCTGCAGATTCAAAGGCTCGGCACCTCCAACCAAGAAGAGAAGTCTAGGAATAGAGAGCAAGGAAAAATACAGGATAGAAGCACAAAAAAATACAAGAAGGTCAGCAAGAAATAAACTCACACCGAAATAGCAAGATATAAAACCGACATTGCAGATAAAACTTTATGCATAATCCTATTGAAAGGATAGACTTTGTGGAGAGCTCAAACAGTGAAAAAAGAACAACAAAATACAGCTAAACACCTTTCTAACAGCACGGTTCAATATCGCGTGCTAGAAATATGCACGATGATGTGCATTATATATTCAAACTACTGAAAAAAAAGAAGAAAAATCCATGTTGAAAACAGGTACCAGTTGCACAAGCATTCATGTTGTGGTAGCTTCTTGTTAAAAGGCCATTTCTCCCCAATCTGACAGGAAGTCAAGTGAAACTGACTGCGACGGAAACACACCAATTTTGACAGCTGGAAGTATTTTTCCATTTTTTCTTTTTTCCGCCAGCTCGATTTGCAGACTTACCACAGAGACGACAAAAATCTGACCTACAGACAGGGAGTTTTCAGTAGCAACCTTCACCATCTGTGAAGATATAGTGCTGTACATGGAAACACTTGCTCCGGCTTTCCCAGTTCATCAGGCCATGCTATATAAACAACTGCAACTGTTGCCTTGCATGTTCAGAAAGAAAGAAAAGCCTGTGCTTTCCTCTGGCACAAAAGCTCATCTGTGGACCCACACTCTCCCTTTCTCTCTCTTTCTCTCCTTACTTCTTAATTCCCTCTCCCAGGCATGAGCTGTCTTTCTCCTCATTTCTTTCAATGCCACCGGCCTTTTGCGTAATTCCGCCATCATTTCTTTCCATCTTTGTCCGTGCACGTCGCTGCCGTGCTTCTCTGTCTCCTCCTGCTGCATTAATACCCAACCTTGCAGCAAGGCTCCTGTCGGAGCAACAAGACAGTCTGCTGGTGATATTTGCATACATGTGATCTGTGCTGCTAGGCTTGTCTGCATCAGCACAACTGTATACACACGTTCAGTCATCCAGTGTCCCCGGAGCAAAAATCCAATACAACAGCACAAACAAACGGTTATATGACACACAGGTACATGCAAATCTGCCAAACACCCTCACAGGGTTGTATTAAAAGGTGCACAGGGGACAAGCTGGAGTAATGCACACGGAGAAATCCTGCACAGCCAACGCTTTTAGGGTCGTATAGTGGTATTCTGCACAGGTGAGGGTTTCACCTTGGCCTGAAATATTTCTACTGACTCTGACTCCTACTGTCCAGTTTTGATTGCTTGTTGACCTGATTTGACAGCATTTCCGTTTTCCACTGCATCCTCAGTGTCCTGGTGGGATAATATCATGGCACTAGTTGAAAAAAAAAACGTTGTTTTATTTAACATAAACTCACTGGTTACTTTACTAGGTACACATCCTAACTGTGCGTGAGGGAGTTTTCCCATACAAGTATCTCTTACAGACTCGTATCCAGAGGACAATGAGCCGACTGGTTCAAGATAAATGCCAGCCATTACACAAAGGTGTGCAGAACCTTACTGCTGATGGTACAATACATTGAAGAGTGAGGCAGACGGGGTGCAGCAGTCTATTTCAGTATCATTTAAAATCCGTACTCTGCCCAAGTATTGCCAGTCGCCATTTCCATCCCTCTATAGCCAGTGAACTAAAATTCAGTGTGATGAAAAAGATTTCTAAGGGACGTTTTGAAAAAAGTTTTGAAAGCCCCGACAAATAATGCTGTCAACACTTATTTACACTGTTGTAATAGAAAGACGTTTTAAGAGGCTGAAAATAAATTAATCTTTTCTTTTTGTCACCATTAATTCTTTGTGCTGCTCCTGCTTGCAAATAGAAAAGGACTTAGTCTTAAACCATTCCACAAGGTTGGATCATACAGAGAGTGGGATTATTGACCAGTCCAGGAGAACGGACCCAGGACTTTGTGCAATCCAGGGATTGTACAAAGTCAGCCTGTGGGTTTTTGTTAAACTATTTTTGGGATTTGTGGTTACAGTAAAGGTCAATTTAGTGGCTGGTGAGCTATACCTCTGTTGATTTTGCTAAATGTTGTTGATTCATGTTATCTTGCCAAAGCACCCAAAAATTGCAATTTTTTGTTTGTCTTCTGATGGAAGCAACCATATATATTTTTTAAAATCTCATTAATCTGAAAGAAAAATATATTTATTAACAATAATAATAATGATGAAAAATCCTTAAAATACACCTGTAACAGTAACTAAGTGTTGAATATGTGCGAGTTGCACCTCCTTCCCAGAACTACGGTGTTGCACAGGCAATCGGAAGCGCTGTCCGTCCTAAGTCAAATCTCAATAGCGGATCACATGCTGCCATTACATTCAATTAAATTGTCGTTATTAACCCATTTCCACAAAAGCACTCATCCTTAGCTGTAGTGAATGTCTAATAGACATGCTGGGTGTGTTATCCAGATGGTGAACAAGACAGGAAAGCTGTGCACACTTAGAACCAATTCTGATGCCATCAGAGTTTAATTTTCATCACTTTATCTGCTGCTGGGAAGATAAACTGACTGCCAGATGAAAACCGCAGCAGAGTCTTGATTGAAACGTCCACACAGACTTGGTTGTTCCATTCTATGATTAAAATGTGCGCCGCATAGCTCGTACAAATCTTTTGCATTGTTTACTTTCTGCTAGTGGAAAGAGAAGGAAGCTAAGAAAATTGTATGAGATGACATAAAGAAAAAATAATTAGCCTTCAAATCAAATGTTGTAGCTATCAAAATGTCTTCTTCTGGCAAAAAAGCTCTTTTTATTTTTGAGTTTGAACAAGTAAATTTCAAAATTGTGAAGTAAAATAAGTTTACAATATGTCATGTACAATTCAGTAAGAAAATACAAGCAAAATACAATTCTTTGAGGGGGAAAAAGCTACAAAACCTACAATGTTGAAATGGAGAAAAAAAAATTCCAGTTTTATTTATTTGAAATTTATGAGCATGACGTGTCAGTACCTTGGTAATAGTTCTCATTCTGCCAAGCAAAATTAATCAAATCAATCTTTGAGGAGATTTCTTGTCCACAGTTCTCTTCAGATGACTTCAAATATACTCTAGTGTACTCAGATCTGGACATTACCTTTATTTTTCTTTCGGTAAAATCTTTTGTTGCTTTGGAAATATCCTCGGATTCACTACGATACCAAAGAATAAAATCACCGCTCTTCAGCTTCCTAGCAGACGGGTTAAATCTGGACAGTGTCTGGAACCGTTCACAACTTCACCCACCTAACACGAAGAACGCTGCTTCGTCTTACTAAGTCTCCTTATTACGAAGTCAGCTAAACCAGGCGCACCGCTGATGTTTTGTGTCAAATATGCTGGAAATTCCTAGTGGAAATTCCTGCAACTTCTTTATCTGTTGCTGCTGACTTGTTGGCAGCCTCAATTAAAATTTCCGTCTAATTTGGAGAAATGTCCAGGTGGCCTGGCATTTTAACGTGTGGGGACTTTAAAGATCCACAGTTAGGTCTGTCACTATAAACAATAAATCAAGAAATTGCATGAAAAATTTTAATGAGCTCAATAATTGTCATTTGCATGGCTCATCGTTTCTCTTTTCTCTCTCTTTCGACCAAACACTGGATGACAAAAGTCTTCAGCCTGGTGCATCGGTCTCAACCAGCCCTTTTTTGAGTTAATTTTATTGACCGATTTCATATTTTATTTGTCATTTCTGTTGCTTTGTTTATATTTTGTAAATGTCTTCCAGTGTTAAAAGTTCATTGGATTTTAATGTCTAATAAACTTTGAGAGTGTTCTTGCATTATTATGGCATTACCGTTGTACTACTTGAAAATATTCGCAAAACAGAAATATTATCGTTTATTGCGATAACGTCTGGGACAATTTATCGTCCAGAAAAATTTGCTATTGTGACAAGCCTCTCCACGGTATCGCTATATCACAGCTGTGCTTCAGAGATGCTGTGCTACTCAGTAGGAAGAGTGTTTCTCTGCTTTCAGAAACGCCTCTAAGAATAAGTTCTTGATTAAGCATCATTAGCTTTAATGCCAGCAACACAGTCTGTTTAATGCCGTCTACATAACCATTAACGATCTGAAGCTTGGCATCTGCCATGTATTAGAGGAAATTAATGTTAAAGCACCACAATAATGCTTGCTCCTTATTAAAATTAACTGTATAAGGTTAGTGCTGCAAAACTCTTTCCATCTGGAATAATAACCTGCAGCTTTTGTATGTAGTGTAATTATGTGACAGGATGCCTGCAGGGAGATCTTACATCAACCAGAGATCAACCCAAACTGTTACCAAGTGACAGATGGGGTTCACGCACACGCACACACGCACACCCACTAGCACCTAACACCTACACCATATGTTCTAACAAAGATCCAGCACGTTCACAACGTGCACATGCCCTCTCACTCATCTGCTCTCTGCTTAAATTGTGAAAGTTTAAATAGAATGGCTTAATCTGGTCTCCACCAAGAGAAATATTCACACACCAGCGAATCCTGAGGCCAATTAAAACTGAAAACGACAAAAATGCACGAGTGTGAGCAGATAGGGAAGTAAAAGAAGAAGAAAAATAAGACGCCATCAAGAGGGTTCTACAAAATTCTCTAAGTGTCGACTGCAACCATAAAAAAAAAGAAGAAAAAACTAAAAATGTCAAAGATGCCAGAAGAGGGCTGTCGCTGAGGAACTGTGCATGCCCAGCAGTATGTGGTCCGTTCTCATCATGCTCTCGCGTGTGGAGCTGAGGTGCTAATGGCTAGGCCTGGTTGGGAGCATCTTTGTAAGCGTCATCGCGCCCTGCCAGCAGCAAAACAAGAAACTAGTCAATAAGTGTCACTTCCAATTGCATCTCCAGTCAATCCTGCCTGTCCGTCTCTGCTCAGTGAAAGGCTAATAAAGCAGCCAGCAGTAATAAAAAGGTATGCCTGGACACAGTGCTGCGAGCCGCTTCTGACAGGCTTTCTGTAATTAAAGGCACAGCTTTGTCTCAAACAACTGGAGAAAGAACATCCCAATACCGGCTTTGTATGTGTAATTATTTTTTCCCCCATTGACTTGGACCGTTTTTTTTTTTTTGTGCTTTACCAACTGATTGAGCTATTGACGGGCGACAAATTGCTCATTGTGAAGAAGAAGAGAAACAAAACAATGGATTGGAAAACTACAAATGTTTTTGTTAAAGCTTGCGTCGATGCCTCGGCTAAATTGTATTTTTCGTTTTGAGAAAAGAAGTCATTTTTCCACCAGTAAATGCAGCCTTTAAAGAATCTGGGTGTCTCAAAATTGAAAAAAAGAAAAGAAGGAGAAAGACAAGAGCAGCAAAATGAAGTTGGCTTAAAGTGGGTATACTCCAAGAGGCATTCAGGAGTGAATGAAGTCATAATTGAAGCAATTCAATTTTACGAGAGAAAGAGAGAGAGAGACAGAGAGAGATGACATTTAAGTACGAACAGACCAGAGAAGAGAAATTTAATCGTTAAAGGGAACTTAATCTTCTTCCTTGAGTAAGTTAGGATATGTCTATGGGCGATACCAAACATATTCATTACATTTGTTGCACAAAATCATTCTCAGAAAATGAGACGTCACCTGGCCAATTCTGTTTCGAGTTACCTTGTGCGTTAGCTGTTTTAGAACCAAACTTCAGTGCAGGTCTGCAGGCCAGTCCTGCTGTCGGTAGTTTTCAAAATAATTCACTGTGAAGTGAAACTGCAATTTTCTTTGACAATGTGACTGGAACGTTGCCAACAGACCCGACAATGGATGGGATCTTCCACCATTCCCGTCCCAAATAGGAGAGCCTCTCGTCAACCACTCCAGGCTGACCCTTCTCCTCTTTCTGCTGGAAGGTTGGACTTAAAACTTTCTGAGATTTGTGCCTCTAGTGCGACACCGACCCACTAGAGGATGAGAGCATTCGGTTTCCAATTTCTAATGTGATACCTCAAAATGTGCATGAAAAAAATCCTGGTGAAAACACGGTTAAAAAAATAAAATTAAGCCAAGCTGCTCTGTTTTGTGTTTTATTTTTTTGATCACTTGTAACATCCTTAAGCTTAAACCGAGGAGGTGATTAGCTGTTTGTGGAGTTCTTTGCCATTTAACATTGAAACAGTTAGCATGCCAAGTTATTCAATTGTCTTTATTTTGCAATATATTAGTCTCAGAAATCAGAATTCATATCCGGGAATGAAGCTACGACAGAGTTTAGTTTGCTGGAAATGCTAAAGTGTTGCCAAACACCACCGCCTCCATCACTAGAAGTTGATCTATTTCGCCAAAATCAGTGCAAAATCTCTATACGACAAATACGGCATTGCGTAGTGGATGAAAAATAACACCTTTGAAGTTTTACTTCAGTTCATTCTAGTACAGAAATGGCTGACTCACCGTGGAGCGGACTGAAACGTGAACAAGCAGACATTCTGAACCCGGCTTTATTGTTGTGGGAGGAGAGAGGAAGTTAACACAAGGAGGTTTTGGTAAGTGCTTAGTGCTTGCGGTAGGTTAATGGCACACAGACAGGGCGACTCTACGACGCTACAATCTCTTCTCTGTATTTTGTATTGCTGCAAGGTCATAACCCTCATAGAAAAGTACAGACACTTTCCACACTCCTCATGTTCACATGTTCCCCGCAGACGCATCTACAGCACAGCTAACAAGCACCGGTGGCTAATCTTCTTCTTCATCACTTTTTACTACACCCAACATCAACCGATTTTTAAGTGCTCATTGCCGATCTGAAGTTGCTGCGGCGTTACTCTGCGAGCCCCACGGAGCAGGATAACCTTACTGAGCGAGATGACGGCATGAAACGCTCACAGACCGTAAATTGTCCTGCGAGGCAGCTGGGGGGAAAAAGGTACACAGTGAGCTTAGAGAAAGGATGACACAGGGGAAAAAACAAGGAGCGCTAGAATGAAGCGCAGGTTTGCTGCCAAAGACGGGTGAGTCACTGAAGAGAGAGAGAGAGAGGATAGAAAACACAAGATACAATTGAAAACACCTGAACCTGCCACAGAGTCAATTAAAGATAATGACTTTTTACTCGTTGCTGTAGTAACCAACTGTTGGCACAGAGGCAGATGGTTGCAGAGGTGTTTTGTTTCTCTCTATCAAACATTTCTTCCCCCTTCTCTCTCTCTCTCTCTCTTCATTTCACACCTTTTCTCTTTTCCTTTTCCTCTGGGAGCTTTGAGCTCTGCCTCTTGCGCCGGGAAAATTATGAACGTGCACAAAAACGCCGACAGCTAAACCGAATAAATGCTTCGGCAAACCCAGAGAACAAAATAATTTCTTTTGTCTTCAAAACCAGTAATAAAAACTCTCAGGTGTATGAAAAACATTGACGGTGTGACTGTGGTTGTGGGGGAGGGGAGGAAATATACAACTTTCAAAGAATTACCCTAAGCCAGTTACTCTTTCTAAGAATGAAGATGACATAATAAGTATTATAGCAGTGCTTGTGTGAACACTGTCCCGATTGCAGTTTAAGGGAAGAAAGATCAGGAGCTTCACAGGTTCCTGTGCAGGGCGACCAATTTAAATCAGTCAGCAAGCAGATGCAAGTGTTGTATTAAAGTGCGTGGCCTTGCCATTTCGCACCGATGTGCCTGGAGCAGCAGAGTATTAAAGCCCAAGGACAACTTCCGTGTGCCACGGCTCACCACTCAGACTGCTATGCACTGACAAGCTTCCGAATAAATTAAAATTGTTCACCTTTCACTGCGAAACACAGCTGTTTATCCCAGATGTGGCAGAAAAAAAAGAAAAACATCTTTTAAATTGTATTTTTGTTTACACTTTTAAATATGCATTGTGACTCGGTGAGTTGTACGCGCAAGTCACGCTAGCAATATTCTGAAGAAGTTAGCGAGTGCAGAATGCTAAAAGTTACCTATTTTCATCATCGGGGAGGTGTTTGAAAATGAACCCTAACCCTTTACACAGCGAGAGTGAGCGAAAGAGAGACAGCAGGAAGTAAACAAAGTTTCAATAGATTCAAAGTTGCTATGGTTCATCCCTTCGATTTGTTTCCTCTAGACATACTTGATTTGGAGATGCTGGATATTTTAGAGGCAAGAAGAATCAACATTCTGCATTGCGATACGAGCCACACTAACCTTTCTCATCACAAACAGTGAAATGCTAAATCTAGTTCAAACAGTCAACACCACCATTCTCTTCCACAGTGCCTTCATCACCTCTGCTCCCAATACAGAGCTGCTCATATAGCAGGACAACTATAAATATTACAGCTGCTGAAGAGAAATTCGAATCAACTAAAACTGTGACTGGCAGGTTAAGATGCTTTCTAATCCACTGCATCCCCTTCCTCCAGCCTATTTGTCTGCTGAAATGTAGCACCGGTGGCTACGATTCAGCAGCGCTGAGCGCCGTAATGTGAACTATATGTTACTTAAGCGCTTATACAAATTGGTGTCTAAATAGCAGCACGCTAAAAAGGAGAAGTGTGAATCTGAAAGATGTAGTACGTAATAAATATAATGGCGGACCACAGGCAAGGCCAGATACAATCAATACTGACCCCTGCTGACATTCTCCTCCTCCACAATTCAACCAGTTACAGGAGTTTTGTCTTAATTATTCACTTTCAAACTAGTTTCTACACACAGACCTGCGTCTGCTGTTAACTTTCCAAGCCTCGGAGCGAGACAGCATCTCTCTGGGGGTTCAGAATCAGCCCGGTCTCTGCTGAAACGGAGAAAGAAGCAGGTTGGATTTTATAGCAGTCCTCCTGGCTCCAGCCCAAGCATCAAGCTCTACCTCCCACCTCATGAACACACACTCACTCCTCATAAAATTCCTGTTCTTAGCGGTGATGCCAAGACTTCCTTTTGCTATCCCCTCCTCTGTGCCCCACCCATCCTGTCTCTCCCCTCTCATTGGCAAAGTTGCTCTGGACTACCTCATATCCCAGGGTTCTCGTATGAACCCGCCGGCCAATAGCGCTGGCTGTGAGCTCGCAGAGTTTCTCTGGAATCCTCTTGTGGAATGAAAAAGAGAAAAAGGTTTGGAGCTCTTCGTGTTTTGTTTTGACTTTTTTTTTTTATCCTTAGGAACTCAAATGTCAAAAACTTGAGTTGAAACTTCTACAGTAAAGTATTTCAGCCACAAATTAGAAGTTTATAGCTACAGTGCATTTTAATGTTCAAATCTGCCTCATTGTGCTCCAGATAGACTTAAAATAAAATTAGGAGGAAAAAAAAAAGGCAGGGTTTGTCATCTTGTGAGAGAAGCGTCTAATTAAAGGCGTTTTTACGTATTCGGACAGCTGAGCTAATTAGCTAAAACGAGAGAATGAAATCCAACTGCTAATTATCCAAAGCGGCTCGGTACAACTATCCACGATGTACATGATGCACAGCGAGTATGAAAGTGATGCTTTGAGACCCCGGGGGGTCTGTTAAACACTTTAAGAGCATAATACTCTGGTGTACCTTTGTGTGTACAAGAAATGCACATCAAACTAAAGTGGATACTTACTAAAAGAGTGGGGGCTGAACAGAGTTATGAAGTCAAGGTATGATGACCCAACGCAGCAGGGCTTTCTAGTACTGAATTAAAGATCTATAAAAAGAGATGCATCTTTTTTTTACGTCACGACTACTGTACTGCTCTGTGTGTTTGCTGCATGCATCACTCACCTCCAAACTGTTATAAACACTGCAGCTCATATTTGTCTTCATGCTATAAAAGGTGAACACTTTCCTGCTATCCTGTTATCTGTCCTCTGGATTCTGTCTGTTTCTAGATTGATTTGGAGTTTTATTATTAACCTTTAAAGTTTTAAATAGTCTCGCTCTTCTCAATGCCCACGCATCATTCAAAGAGCGCCAGCCGACCAGATAGTTTCAAGATCCACGCTGAAATACAAAGGTGACTGGAACAGATTCATGTTTTTAGTATTAATGTAAATACTAAACATGGTGTGGCATTTGTGGGTCTTGAATAGATTTAGTTTGGTCCCTGAACACAAATCAAGAATGGTAAAAATTTGGCTAAAAAAAATTTAAGACAGTCGATGACCCAAAAAAGATTTGGAAATGGTCGTTTTTTTTCTTTTAATAAGATAACAGTTCAAAGCCCCTTTTTATGTTTTGTACCTTTAATGACATATAGATTTCATTAAAAAAAAATAAAATGTTTAATTGTTGAGGTGGTAAAACAAAACAATGCAAAAAAAAATTACACTATTTAATGTACTTTTGGCCTGTCTGTAGTTTAATTTAGTCCCAGTGCAAAACATCTGGACAACATTAAACAGAAGCAAAAAGAAAAGAATGACCAGTATCTTTATCATAAGATAGAACTGCAGACATCTTTTAATGTCTAATGCAACTCAGAATAGGAATGTGAAAGATTAATTGATCAGGATATTTGCTTGTCGAAATTACCCTGCTGCTGGTGACCGTAGCTTGATGTAGTTGTCAAACAGTGTCATCTTAATGACAATGACAGGTGATGCTTATTTATTTAGTCCATCACTAAACGTATTGTTCTCAACCCAAAAAGTTGCCAGAACCCAAATTCGTATTTGGAAGAGAAAAGACTTGAAGCCTCCTTTCAGCCAGCTGACCAGACAGAAATGCACAGCAGCAGCCAGGGGGCCGGGGGGAAGCAAATTGCTGAATTACTTAATTTAACCAGTTTAGGAAAAGTCCAGTCACTCCAGCACTTTCACTACCTTCTAAAAGGAAAAAAAGAAGCTTTAAACCATTACAGACAATTTAACCATTTTTGGAACCATAACATTTTAAAACTTTGATCCAGCTAGTTGTGTTTTAAAGCATTATTTACTTCAGATAAACACTTCCCACTACACGCATTACTGGATAATGACTGCTTGTGCCTATCGTCCTGAAGCATCAGCATCTTACAGCAGATGCAATCTGCATCAGGTTTTCATTTATTCATGCAGCATTAATGCAAAGTCTGTCCATCTGGCCATAAATATTACCGACATGGGATGTGAACGATGCTGTGTTTCCTATGATGGTGCTCCTCCAAGTTACGGCTGCTGGTCAAGCTGAAAAGTGGCCTATTCAAGTCAACCAGTGAAGAACCGGTGCGTCTCTACTGCAAATCCTCCCTCTTCATAGAGCTAAAGCCATCTTGGAAAACAGTTATCCTGAAGCTGGAAAGGTGATGAACATTAAGAGCCTCCTAATCCTAGATGTGCGAATACCTCCCTCCACCCAGACAACTAACCGAGAGAGCCACGCACTCGCCTCCTGACAATGCCAACTCAACTGATGAGCTCAGGGTAAGGCAATAAATGGGACTGCCATGTTCAGCTAAGGAGGGATTATTTTGACACTATCCACTCAAACAACAAGGGACTTAAAGCTCTCTTTTTAGTCTTTATCTCTTCCTTTTCTCTTTCAATCTGTGAAAGCTCACTCTGCCTCTAGTGCTCGTCTCCATGGGGATTTGAGTAGAGAAGAAGGAAAGAAAAGAAGGGATAAGGTGCGAGATTGTGACACGTTTCTTCTTCCTTTTTTTTCTCCCATTTGTGAGATAAAATAAATGTGCAAGCTGTGTGTACAAAGCCTCGGAAAGCACGCCGACTGAGTGGCCTTCAGTGGGCTCATTCATAATGGCAGCCTACACACCAGAGGGGCAAGAGCAAACAACTGAAGTTGATAAAAATCTACTGGGATGGTGGAGAGGGGGTGGATATGAGGGGGAAAGAGGAATAAACGAATTAAGCCAGATAAAGCCTTGTTTTTATTGCACTCAGGAGACTTGCAGTCATGACATGATGCTAAAAAAAAAAAAAAAAGCTTCAAAAAGCTGAGTTATTTACTGAAGGTTGTACTACAGCAAAACAAATTCTATCACAGATACGACTTCATTTAGATTAAAGCAAACAGCGCTGGACATTGATTTCTGTAGCTGCAGCTGCTCCTCGAGTCCCAACAACCGCCTGATTCCTTCAGTGACTGTCGCGTTTCTGGGCCCCCAATCCCACAATCCACTCCGGGCAACACTCACCTCACCACTCAGTGATGTGGGCGACAAAATGAAACAAAATAAAAACCCTGGCGCATCCACTGGGTTGCAACCGAGGAACACTTTAAAGACAAAACATGCCGAAAGGAAAAGCGAGTCCAATTTAAACGCAATCAGACATTTCCCACCGAATGGTAAATGTTGCCTTGTTTGAATATATTCTAGCGTTTTCTGCAGCGCAGTTTATTAAACCCTATCCCTTCATCTCCCCATTAACTGGTCTGTCAGGCCGACTGTTTGCTGGACCGTTTTAAGCAATGGCATGTTTACCTTCAGTCAGATTTCCATTTAGATCCCTGAAGGAGAAGAAGGAGGTGAGTGTGCAGGTGTGTCCTGGAGTCTTAACAATGCAGGCTGGCTGCTGTAGCTTTGTTATTGTCATCGGTAGAGCTAAAGGCTTTTTTACATAAAGACAAAGGATACACCGCGAAGAAACGCACCTGGCAGATTCAGTCAACTATATTCAACTTTTATTTTTTTATTGTCAACATGATTCTTCTGTCTGGAAGCAATTTAAAAAAATGTAAAGAGGCACCCGAGCCTTGACTTTAATGTGAAGATGTAGCTAAAGGTTAGCGTGATGGCAAAAGGCGTCTTTCAACCTAAAAGGTTGTTTTGGTTCGATTGGGGACCAGAATCTGCAACATTTGCTACTTTTTCGGCTGGTGCAGTTCACATTCGTACTGCACTGTGAGCAATCTGTTCACGCTCTCGCCTGTAGAGGCGCTACACCAAGAACCACCAAAGAAAAACGACACAAAGACCTGAAGACATGAGCGCGACTTCCTTCTTTGTGACACAAAAGGAGTTGGGCATCAGATTTTAGTGGTTGTAAAATTTCTCTTTAGTTTTTGGGAAAGACCACAAACTATTTCAGTTAATTTCAGTCCTTAAAGAAAAGAGTAAATTGTCAAAACTGCACAGACCTGACAGAAGTATAAACCGTCTCAAACTCTGTGTGGTACATCACACGGAGAGCTCGTACTCAAGACGAGCTTCATTATGCGCTATGGGAATTCTGGACTTTCTGAAATCACTCATATTTTATGTATGCCACACCAGCCGGTCTGCTGGAAACGGATTTATGCGTACATGTCACAAAAAATGTCTGTAGGCGAATGATTTAGTTTTTGCTTGAGCAGCATTTTCTTCTCAGAGCCCATTCCTCACAAATCAGAGCATATGCATATTTACATGGGAAAATCCTCCCCCCAACCCCCTATTACAGTCGACGGGCCAAAAACGCGTGCATTTTCAGGTAATTACCCGAGCAGATGAAGGCAGCTCAACTGCTTTATTAGATGTAAGGGATGTGTGGCTACAAGCATGCAAATGTGCATGTCTACACTTTTCACACACAGCCTCAAAACATCACTAAAATGCCAGCGTATTAACACCTTGTTGTCACACACACTCAACACGTGTGAACGGCTTGACACCCTAACAAAAGGAACTGGTTTATGCAAGCCACGTGAACTAAAAAACCCACCCGCAGACTCTCCGTCTCTGGCAGACGCAGAGATCGTGGTATAATAGGAGAACATGCAGCATGAAAATGGCACCAAAGCAGCTGGACCTGACTGGTGACAACACTTCCATTCATCACCGCGGCCCCCAGAGACTTTACATCCCTTCACCGAGGCACACACAAACGCAGCTGTGCCACAATCGGCGCACAACGGCCCGTGTCAGCCTCGCCAACCGGTCGAATGGGGCTGCTTGTGTGCTATATTATTCATCTGCATGCGAGCACATGAAGGCGTTTCTGCTAGGAGAGATAAGAGGCTTCTTTATTTCAAATACTCATCGAACGTTCCAGGAGTGTGTTCATCCAATCGTCTATTAAACGGCCCATTTGTTAAGATGAAATAATTAAGAAAATGGCAGGAGAGGAAACGGAGGGAAGTTAAAGGGTTGTAGGACAGTGAAGGCAATCAGAGAGGAATCACTTATCAGGAGGAAGAGGAGAAAGTGAAGCAGATGTGGAAACGGGGTGGGGGGGTCTTTGTCCATCTCACTTTATGGTTGGAAAGCTCTGAAAACTCTGAATTGAAGTAGAAAAGTCTCCTGTGATGTTCAGCTTCCTTTACATTCAGTCCCACAGAGTACAGAATATATATGCACTGACAAGCCAACCCTGTCAACAAGCACAGCAGGCTTTATTCCACCTCTTCAAGACAAACAAACACACACGGCAGCACAGGTGCTACAAAAGTAGTCTAGACTAGAATAAACTGGAGGAAAAATGCATTGAGGAAGCACGGGAAAAATAGCGTTTATCATCACGTTGCTATGAAAAATAGCCCACATTTCCTGGCTCTCCCATCAGCCTCCATCCGAACCCAATAGCATACAACGGCCTCGTTAGACGGGCAGCGGGGCAAAAGGAGAAATGAAGCGAGTTAAAATTACAGCTGGAGATTTGCATTTAAAATGCTCCTGTTTGCGATGCAGGTGCGTCACAACGCGTCTTTGTTTACAGGAGCAACAGGGCCGAGCAAAACGATGTTCAGTTCAAAGAGTCAAAAGAATATTTAAAACATTTAAAGAAAAAACCGTGAGATAAATGAATCAGTGAAAGATGAATGCCTGACTTTAAAAAAAATGGAGATTCGAGTCTTGGGGATCTCCCACTTCCTGGACAAAACCTGTTTGTTGATGTTAGCACAAGACTGTGAAACTGAAATCAATCCGTCGGATTGAAGCTACACGTCTGTGCTAATCGTTTAGCTTTGTATACTGAACACTGGAGCACCAGACATAAATGTATGAGTAATTCAAGACGCTCCCTGGTAAACTGAATAATAGACGGACTTCATACTTTGAGCCACTGTTTAATACAAGTTGATTGTCCGCCCAATGGGCCAAACAATGTATTTGCATTCAGAGGGGTTTTTTTGCAAGGCACTGGAATATAACAGTAAAACACAGGTTTGGTTCATTCATCGTATCTTATCATTTATTGTGATGCAATTCCTATAAGAATTTAGATTATTGTTGTCCCCCCCAAAAAAAATCAATTAATGTTTAAAACCTCACAGAACTGTGTGAATTGTCGAGATTGTTGGTTTTACCATTTCCTCCACTACTTCCTACTCATTGTTCAATGAGAGCAATGAGTAGCAAAAACATTTGAAAATACGTATAAATGCAGTTCCTGTGTGCAGCTTTCATTATGTGCCTGTTCACACCTGAAACTGTTTATCTTTTATCTCAAGTCAAAAATAATAGTTAAAACAAGCACTGTGGGGAGCAGCTCACGGCACAACAGCAGCACAAAGAAAATGTGCAATTTGGAGGAATAATTGTCTTCGGCAGTAATCAGAATATGGAGTATTTTTTTGTGTTGTTTCTCCTTGGGCTCCTCGGCCTCTTCAGTGGCCTCTCCCGTCTCTAAGCGGTCCACTATTGGGCTACTTAAACTGACTTCTGAAAGTACTTAATGCACCTGAGTCCCACAGGTTTACAGGAAGGAAGTACGTAGTGTGTTTGTGTACGTGCAAATGCTGACAGCAAAACTATGTTAAAAAAATAAATAAACAAATAAATAAATCTTGCATATTTCAGAAGAAAAAGCTGTTAATGCCCTGCGTGGATGTATTAAAGCATCGCAGGGACTCTGGGATTTGTCACGTCAGGGTTTTTATATCTTTTTTTTCTCTCCCATGGCTGAAACAAAAATGGTGCCTCGACCGTTTGAACGTGTGTTTGCGGATACACACTCCTTTACGAGCCGCGAGACACACTTTAAGTGCACACATAGGCACAATGGAAAGTCAGCGGGTGAATGGTAAACGAGCAGGTGCTGTGTTAGAGGAAGATATGGCTTCTGTCCACCTCAGCATTTCTAAACACTCACAGTTATCTTCCCTCTCCACAGGAGGAGAGGTCATTGCTTTCTTCTTTTCTCCTCCTCATCACCATCCTCTCCTCATTCCTGCTCGTCCCCACACCGCCCCACTTTGGCTTTTTCCTCCCCGATCTCATTTATCCACTTGCAACCTCCTTTTATATCCTTCCCCACTTTAGTTATTTATTTATTTATTTATTTTCGGCGCTTTCCTGCTTTTCCACTCCGCCCTTCTCCTCTCCGTCCCCTCCTTCCTCCGCTCCTTGTCGTCTCCTGTGCTCTCAGCGGAACAGTCCATTCAGCAACTAAACAAAGCTGCCTACAGCATCGCACACTGGCTAATCAAGCAATACCAGAATGCAGCAGTCCTCAGATCCACTCAACAGCAACCATGATACCGGGAAGCCAGAGGACCCGGGTGACTTTGCCTCACAGAGAGAGAGAATAAAACATTGCATGAGACAATGTGATCCCCACTAAATGCAGCTCCCATCTGGGGTGGGGGGTTCGGCCCATGTTTGCATTTAATCTAAATTGGCGTAAATATACTCTGGGGCACGCTGTGAACGATGCAGCGGACAGTCCGACAGGCTGGGAGCGCTACAGGTTAAAACGAGGCGGGACGGAGAAGCTACACGAGAGCAAACAGGAAAAAGGACAAAGATGGTGCAGTGGAGAAAATTCTCTGACTGCCGATCAACATTAAGGCATTGCTTTTCCGACGATGATGAAACCAAACACTGGTCAGCTGCAATCTCGTCCTGTGAGGAAAATGTAAGTTTACCAGACAGAGTGCGAGCCTCCCCTCTGTGAAGCAAAGAAAAAAACACAAAGATTAAAAAAAAAAAATAGATCAAAGATAGTGGTAGTGTAAGATGTACAGATATAAGGCAGATGTAAGCCTCCCAAGGAAACCACAGGGGGGCTCGTCTAGAGCTGGAGCTCTCTTCTACCTAAAGACACAGAGCTTTGAAGCAGCATTA